>PVLD010031507.1:0-15649 GCA_004027595.1 Dinomys branickii | reverse complement strand
GGGAGGGACCCATGAACGAGTCAACTTCTTACAAAATATTTTTCTGCCTATAACCCCACACTCTCAGATGCTGAGACAGGAAGATCTCAAGTTTGAGCCCAATCTGGAGAATTTAGTGACTTAGCAAGATACTGTCTCAAAATAAAAAATAAAAATGAGTTAAGAATCTAGCTCAGTGCAAAGGCCCTGGGTATGAACCCCAATACTACAGGCAAAAAATGTTCAGTATTATCTTGGGTTTTTGGAAATACATAACTGTATTTCTTTCTTGCAGTTACAAAATGCACCTGAGATAATGGCTGCATTCCCTATGGAAAATGTGTAATCCTACATGGAGTAAAATTTCTCCATTTCAAATATACTATTGAAAACACTATGTTGTTTATCAAGTGTGATCCATTTGACCTTTATATTAGTAATTTCTATTAAATCTTAAATGACAGGTTCTTTGAAGGATTCAGTAATTTCCAGTTTTTAATCCTTAAAAATGTCTCTGTGTGGAAGATAATGAACAGTCGTTGTCACAAAGGAGGTGACAAATCACTAGATGATGTAGAATAGTGTGAAATTGGAGTCAGACACCCTGGGTTCAAACCCTAACACTTTATCTTCTTAGTAGGTAGATGTGAGCAAGTCACTGCACTTTCTCAGGTTCTTTCCTCCTTTGTAAAGCAGCCTGTCCTGAGAACTAAAAGTGGTACCATGCCCCAGGCCTGGTGCAGAGCATACGATCAACACACATGTTCTCACCTTTCCTGTCCTTTTCACATAAGTCGGGGGCATCTGTTTATGTCCCCTCAAACGTATCAACTGCTAAAGAGAAACCCTTGATATGACCTAGCCTATGAAGTAAGATTAGATTCTGCCACAAATATTAGTATTCTCTGGACATTCCTCCATCTCGTTTATTAGACCATGAAATAGGCCTAGAAAAGAAAAGATTTTTCAAAGAAGAAACTAAGAAAGGCAACTATTTTGATAGGTGTCTAGCTGAAAGATGGTTTTGGAATACTCCGGTGCCTGAGTTCACCTTACCTTACCACCGAGGAAAGTGGAAAATGAAGAGAACTTCTTCTGTAAATTTCTGCCCTGGAAATGTATTCTCAAGCAATGTAAAAGAGCTTGCAAAAAAACCAAGGGAGACCTAGGGCCAGAGCAACTTAAATTTAAACACTAGCTCTGCTGAGAAAGTGATTTATGTTTCTGAGCATTGACCTCTCATCTTTAAAGTATAAATTATAACAAAGTTTTCTTCATGGGGTAGTGGGAAATTAAATTCAATAATGTAAACAAGTCCCATGAGACAGGATAGGTGTTCAACAAGTGACTGTTATTAATTACTAGAGCCAGGATACCTCCCAAGGACCAACTGCAAATTCCAAGATTATAAAAGTAGTATCTAAGAGCAAATGTCTATGACTCCTTTGTAAAATTATCAAGTATAATTAATTCTATTTTATGGTTGCCTCATTGAGGCTTAAAGGCTTGAGTTACTGAGAGTATTTTCATTTTTTTGTGTGTGGTACCGCGAATTGAACTCAGGACCTTGTGCTCGCCAGGCAGGTGCTTGTGCCACTGAACTATATCCCCAGCCCTAGATTATTTTCAAACTTTGACATTTAATTCATTCACTGTTAAAAGCTGTGACTTCTGAAATGACCATGGAAAAAGTTGAAATTCTTAATACACTTTCATGGTAGCCATTATCTATTGGTTATGTGGTAATCGTTTCTCTTAAATCTACAACTGCAAAGAAAACACTAAGATCAATTTATACTATATTATTCCATTAATTTTCCCCTTGAAATGAAAGTTGGAAGTCAGATTGTCTGGTTTAGACTACCCAGTTAGTGAATTAGAGTCAATGTCCTAGGTAGGAGGACAATTTTATGTCTGGTACAGAGTCTCATTTCCAGGCTGATACTGAAACTCAAAACCTCTAGTTCTTTTTTACAAGGGAACTTTCCCATTTGTTCTCATAAAGCCATCAGAGAAATGATATCTCATCTTGACTCCTTTCACTTTTATAATAACATTCTGCATAAAATGAATTTCCCCCAATGTTCATCGACCTTCTCCACTTTGTCCCTGACAACCCTTGGTTCATATTTTTCATCGTGGTGACCATCTGATTCACGCTCACAGGTGGGACAGAACAGACCTGCAGCAGCCGATTTTGCTGTCGGTCCCCACCTGTATTTTAGGCGCCATTTCATCACTGATTGTGCTAACCTTATAACATTGTATGTGAACAAGTGGTTGCCTCTCAAAGCCTAAGGATATTATTGAGACAGCAACCAGTGTAATAAAATATTCTGTTCTTGCATTTTAGTCACTGATTTTCCAAAGAAGAGCCAAGAATATAAATTTTGATAGAAGGAAAAAAGTGAAAATTGAACATCCAGAAAATGCTAAAAAAAAAAATCTGTAATTGTGTGGGATTGAGTAACACAGACCTTCTGGCTAATACCAATGGGTGCAACCTAACCAATTAGGCTAGCTTTAACTAAGAAAATGACTTATCCCTAAATTAACAGTATTTCTTCCTATTTTTAACTGTTTTAAAATAGAGTCATAAGCATAATACTAATAAGAATGACTTTTGAGAGCTGGGTTACCATGTGTCGCATACAGCTTTCCCCCACGTTGTCCTTCTGTGTACAAAGCTCTCTAAATACTCCTTTCTGGGATTCTGCTACGTGCTTGATGCAGAAAGCAGGATTAAACACAGCAAGTCAAGAGCACTTGGCTCTCCTGTGTGAATATTACACTCGGTTCTCACTTGCTTTTGAAAGTAAATATTTCTTGGAAAGGAACCCTATGAATGGAAAAATAATGATAATGGTTTCCACCAACTAAAACACATTATTGTTTCACATCTTATAACACAGAACTAGAGAAAATGTAACCAAACTGCTAGACAGAATGGACTAGCCAGCATCTCTAAGATTAGAGAATGAGCTTTGATGGTTGTATGGTAGCAACAGTCTAAAGGAATTATAGCCTAAAGCTATGAATAAGTGATGGGGTTTTGTCAGTATCCAGCACAGAATATGATTCAAATGTATCAAAGACTCATTGCTGGAAGATGCAACTGGATAAAGATGCCTTAGAAAGACACTTCCTGGGCTGGCCTTAGCCTAGCGATTCCTTCCGCTTACCTTCCTAACCATGTGGCCTGGTGGCCAACCACCATGTGCCTGGGTTTGAGAAAGACACTTCCTGACCTTTGTGCTTAGAAGCTCTATAGCCTCTTGGTGTTTGGGAAAAGGGACATCATTCCACAAAGAAGAGATAAGCAAATGCTTAAATCTTTTATAGTATTCTCATTGGATTTGTCTGGAGGAAATTTTTCTAACTGCATGTGCATTACAACTACTAAACCAGCATCTGAGAAAACATACACTCAATTTTAAATTGTTCATGATCCAAAGTATGGACTACTTTGATTATAACATCTTTGTCTACTTAATAAATTCCCCTGAAATGATCTCAGTAATACAGTATGTACTTGTTTCACTGAAGTAAATTTCATTACCTGAAATTAATGTGTATAATGAATATTTTATTCAGATTATTCCTATTCTCCAATAATTTACATGATTCCTAATCATCTGCAATTTAACCCTGAATTTCTTATTTCAAGACACAAATAGCTTTCCATACCCATATCTTCAAGTCACTTTATGTATTTTTTAATCTAGCCACCACACTGAGTTACTGTTTTCTGTCTCTGGTTCTAAATTTTCCCACATTTATACATCTATTCATACTACTTTCTCTCCATGCATATGTTTATCATAAATAGTAGTTCTATGTGTAGGTAAAGCAGCAGTGAATGAAAAACAGTTCTGCATGAAAATTAACAGGCAGGAGGGCTGATCTCTCCTGAAAGGAGGGGAAGATAAAGGGCAAATCACTTACTAAAAGTCTAAGGTGATGGGTCAAGTGCAAGAGCAATCAAAGTACCAGGCTTCCCCAGGGGGTAAGATTTGAGTGAAATAATTCTTTCTTGAAGATAATTGTGCCAGCTTCTGTTCTTTATGTGCATGATGTAAAATACAGCTGCCAGCTTAGTAAATCTAGGAAAGTGAGATGGCAACAGAAAGCATAACATTCTCTGTTTCTTCTATTCCTCGCTTTTCTGTCTCTTTCTCCCCACAGGCAGGGCAGAAGTCCTTCTGTGCAACGGTAGATGCAAATTCATGTGGAGAATGAGAGCCTGAGTTTCAAATCTCCTAGGCAAAATCTTCCATTACACTAGCAGTGTCTGTTCTTAAAGATCAGAATTGCTGGGAAACTTCTTAGGAAATTTTCATTAAAGACTATCCCTCTTTCGAGTTTTAGGAACAAAAGTATATTTATTATGAAAACTGACTTGTGTGAAACACTTTTGGGGGTCATGCTCAGTATATAAGGTTTGTTTAGAAGCAAAGAAAGAACTCAAAAGCTTAACTGAACCACACAGAATAATAAACCTCAATCTAGCAACATTGCTATATTATAGATGAGGTGGTGCCACTGGCTTCTGCTGGAAGTTTAACTCTGAAAAGGATTCAGATAACTGAACTTTAAGAAAGGCAGAGACCTTTTTCATTCCGTATAACATAGTTCTTGGAGGAGTAAATCACTTCTCACTCACAACCCAACCCTCTTGGTCTTCCCACTTCAGACTACTTCCTGTCTGTGACTGATAGACCCCTTAGTACCTTCCGGTAAAGATGCGTTCACAATCGTGCTTCCTGCCCAACACAGGCCGGAAAGGGAGATGCGGATCGTTGGAGCTGTCAGCCTTAGCTGCACCGAAAGAAAAGGCCGGGGACTGAGGCTTCTTAGCTAAAAGAACATGAATGCATTGAACTTCACAGGTCACACAGATTAAAAAGCTTCCCAGCTCCTGCCCATGTAGCTGGCACATTTTAATTTATTTTTATTACTCATGGTTGGCAGAAATAGTGCACTGTGGACAACAGATGGATAGATGAATGGAGGAATAGATGGATGGATGGATGGATGGATGGATGGATGGATGGACAGATGGATGGACGGGTGGATGGATGGATGGACGGGTGGGTGGGTAGATGGATGGGTGAATAGTAGACCTTTGACTAAAGTCAGTGCAGACAAACAGTAAACAAGAGACACATTTCAGGTGTACTATTTGTTGGAAATCAAATTAAAAAGTATAATGAAGGAGAGTCAAAAACTATAACTAAAATTTGACTTATAAATTTCAACTTGTCTTGCCATCCTTTGGTTAACTAATTTGGATTTTACTGAGAGTTAACTGTACTAATGTAATTTTCAAACCCGTGCAAATATTTCATGGAGCTGAGTATAATGGATCTTGATGTTAACTCTTACATATATTTTTAAAAAACCCAACAATTCTACCCTCAGCTTTAGGTCATGCATGGTTTCCAGCTTTCCTAGAAAAGGTTTCAGTTAAAATAAAGGTAAGGGCTATTTAACTTGCATTCACTGCAACAGGTTGACAGTGCAACAGGTTTGCATGCAGTTTAATTGAAACCATGAATTATTCTGCACCGTCTGGGAGGCAAGAGCTTGTTATTCTGATGTTCTCGTTTCTTTTGGAAACAGGAATAGCATGATGCCTCAGGAAATATACACATTTCAACAGGCTCAAAACATAAGGTTCTGTCAGACTGTTGGGTGTGTCCCTCTGCTTTTCTTTCCATAGCAACCATAACACTGTAGCACAAAGAGTAGCTAGATCAAGGTGAAAAGACAAGAGACTCAGGATGCTCTTAACCCCTCAGATTAAGCAAGGACTGTAGATTGGCCCAATGACACAGAACCCAATGCCAAAATCCCTCCAGAGCCAAGTCACACAGCTGCCATCTCACATGAAACCTGAGAGAAATGTTTAAGAAGACAAGATGAGTAACAGCTTAAGTGTACCTGTAACCCTGCAGGCCTCCATTTGTTTGAACTAATGAACTTGGAAGTTAGAGGACCTTTAAGATGGAAGGACTTGATCTGCCCAGGTTTGGAAGATGGAAATGAGAGATTACAGTAGAAGTCAAAGCACAATAAAGAAGAAAATTTCTCATCTTTCTGCCCCATGTACAGTGTATTGAGGCTCCTGGACTATGACAGTCAAGACAATGATGTGTTTTGGTTTTTGATTTGCTGGCTTTGGGACATAGCAGGAGACAGAACTCTGGATGAAGTATTGTTCTCCTGCAGTGGAATGGCTGGAGAGAGGCCAGAAATGCCCTGTACAAAAGGGTTTGACTGAGAAGTGCTCAACTTTCCTGAGGTTGAGCCGAAAGCCATGCCAGGGAAGGGTACTTTACCAGTCTGCTTACACTAGGGACAGCAAAGAACTGGCACAATTTGGACACAGAAGAGTGATTGCTTCTCTTCTCTACCAGTAGGCTGGTGAGGCTGGCAGACATCAGGTTTCTAAGACAGGGTTCCAACGACATGAACTTTGGCTTGCAATAATTATAATATTCCTTACATCAGTGCACATACTCTGTTATAGCTGGTGTCTAGATGTCCCCCCAAAGCCTCATGTGATCATAGGTGGGGTTTTTCAAGGGTCACTAGATCTAGAGTTTGTGATGTGAGGATGAAGTGTGTGATGCTGGGACTAAGTGTGTGATTACTAAATTAGTCCAGTGGTTGGTTTGGCATAGTTCTGGGAATGGATAACATCAAGGCCCTCTCTGAGTGTGAGTGCTAAGAGTGGGTAGCCTGGACAAAATATAAGGGACAGAAAGAGGGTTGCTGTGGTTTGCTTGCTGCTTGCTACTTTGCTGTTTTGCTGCCTTCTGCCCATCACGAACTGTTTCTCTTCTGTGATGCTCCTCTGCCATGCCACCCTGGCTTGGGGCCAGCCAATTATGGACTGAAACCTCTACAAACTGTGAGCCAAGATAAATATTTCCTCCTTTAGTTTTGGGTGTCAGGCATTTTGTCTCTGCAATAAGAAAAGCAACTAAGACATGAATATATATATATATATATATATATATATATATATATATATATAAACACAACTTCCTGGCAATGAGTTCAGTTTTCAGGCCAAACAATAAAAAAACAAGAGACAACTTTGAGTATATCTGCAGTAGAATACCTCTGAAAGGCTCCACATGGGACTGCTATAAATTAGCATGATTATGACTTGGCATCTACCAGTGTCTCATAGCTTGCTGTACATCTCTGTTCAATTTTCATATCACTGTCCTTCAGCTAGGTTGCCTGGGAAAGCCAGAGAGCTAAAGAAGTATATAACCAGACATAACTTCTGTATATCTTTCACACACCAGTTTTTCACCCTTGAGAATGTATTGCCACACTTTAAAATTTATATTTTAAAAAAATTATTTTTGGTTATAAAATTATCTCTTAACATTATCATTATAAATATCCCTGCCAAATAAATGATAAAGAACTATAATTGTAAAAATTAAATTAAATAATCTTTGATTATTGCTCATTACCTACTAATTCATGGGCACTAGTGTGTTGTGAAATCACACAACTATTATTAATGAAAAACTAGGGTTTCATAATTTCATTGACATCCTGGATAGATACAGAAGGGATAGTCTACCTTCATAGACTATGCTGAGTATCGTTTATTCACTTTACCAAACTAAATTTAAACTAAATTCATTTTAGAATTCAGATTTAAGGGCCAATAATATAGCTCAGTGACACAGTGCCTGTCTGACAAGTGCGAGGTCCTGAGTTCGATTCCTGATACCAGAAAACAAGTGAAATAGAATCAGATTTAAAATTGGATTTAATAGGAATTCATGGTTTGAGTCCTCGATATTGTTGGCATCTGTGGCTCAGCTATAACACTAAGTCAGTGTTTCCTTTCTCCCACACTTTCCAGCCACACCCCAGGCAGTCACAGCAAATTCATTTTCACAAAAAACATTCCTTTGGTTTAGATTCATTATGTTTTTCAGGATTATAATCAAAACATGCAAGCTCAAAGATCCAAGTTCTAATTCATGGCACTGTGATGTCACTAAATATCAGGGACTTTAAAAATATGTAATGAAAATGAAAGCACACTCCCCTGACTTCTTAGTACCTTGAAAATTCTAGGGTTCTGTGACCCTTTGTGTGTAACACATATACCAAAAATACCCATGATTTGTGCCAGCCATTGGTGGTCTCTTTTCAAGCACTGTCTTTCTCTATTACTGGGGTCTCTTCTGAGCATTACTATTTATTCTCCTGATAAACCAGAGGTTTCTTGTGTGTCAGAGGTGGGTAGAAATATTTTATGACATAGGGCTTTTGGACAGTTGTTTCCTGTGACACGGAAGAACTTGGATCCTGGGAGAAGAGAGGCGAGCGGATTCTCCATCACTATCTGATAATGTTCAGAAGCTCATTAATTACATTGATCTTTGGCTTCCTTATCTGTTAGGTGAAATGACACCAAGAGAAAATTTCTGAGAACCCAAAGCTGTTGTTCCAATTCTCTGGGTTGGTGAATGTAAATAACCTAACCTAAGGAAAATATAGATCATATATGGAGAGAAGATTTATGAAAAAATCAGTAACAAATCCACAAGGGGAATCTGGGGACCCCAGGCAGAAATAAAGATGGTAGGAAGAAGAACCAGGGCTCATAATTAACCCTGTGTGTGGTGGTTAGTTTCTGTCTCTGATATGCTGTTGTCCATTTCCAACATCTTACTGCTCATGTCTTTACTGGGAAGTTCTATACGATGATTTTCAAATGTATCAAGTCTCAGAATAATTGCATCATTGGTGTCAATTCTACCTCTACTGAGGGCTTCCGGCACCCTCTTGGCCATGCAGCCTTTAAGTTTATTAGATTCCTTCCTGTCCCTAGAAACTCATCAAGCAGGGCCCAATTCTCTTGATCCTATTTCCACAATTTATTGCAGACAGGTGCTCTTCTCCATCAGCACCTTAGTTCAGGCCTTCTTGTGAATTTCCACAGTGCCCAATTCACCCCCTTACCTCTCTGTCTGTAGCTTCCTGGCTGCTCTATAAATACCCACCAGAGTCATTTCCCATTATGCTTAAATATGTTCAGTTGGGCCCCCTAATCTGTGCATAAAGTCCAGACTCCCTAGACTGCTTTTTGAGATTCCCACAACCTGATTTCAACCAATTTTTCTCTTTTTTTTGTTCATTCCATTTCTGTTTCTTTCACACATTCCCAGCTTACTGAATTTCATTCTTTTTCCTGTTTTTATTCACCTCTCGATGGTTCCCGCATTACCTTCACATGTCTAAATGTGCCATTTAAATTGGTACTGAGGGCACCAATCGCCACCTCTCCTCTAAAGTTTCCCCACACCTTCCTGCCAGAAGCAATCATGTCTGCCTCTAAATGCCTTCCTACAATGTTTAATCTACACCTTTCTTGTGACACTTCTTACTTTCTGTGTTAGCATATTTTAAAACACACTTAATCAGAATGTAAGCTCCTTGAGTAACTAACTTAATTTCTTGTATTGAGTATGGTCCCAATTCCCATATTGTTTGAAGTTTTTGAATGTCTCATCAAAGAACACACAGACACACACACACACACACACACACACACACACATATGAATTTGAGGGGTGGTTTGAACAGACTACTCATAGACCACCAAATTGTTTTGAATTCCTCCCTTACACATTTAAAATAGCATTAATCAACCATTTCCTTGTGGGTCTTCCAAGATGCACATTCTGGATACTTTTTGATGTCTATGACTCCAAGTAACATCTCAAATATTGTTTGCTCTTTGGGACAAAAGCAAAGTCATGTTAGAATAATTAGAGCTGACATGTATTGACCCTTTATTAAGTAACATGTAATATATTAAAAGTTTGGCATTAATTACCTTTTTAATTCTCATAACAATCTGATAAGGTCGTCTAATTTTTCTACGTCAGCAATGATGGAGAAATATGTTGACTGAAATTCTAAGGTTACACAGCTAAACAATAGAAAGCCAAGAAAATAAGCCAAAGTAACTTGCCCTAGGGTCCGCCTGCTCACCTATTGTGCCACACTATCTCCAGTAGAAAAGAAAAAGCATTTGCTTGGAATGAAACAACAGTTTAATCCTTCCTTTGCTATTTATTACTAGTTGTATGACCTTGAGCAAGTTATTTAATTTTCCTGAGACTCATTTCATTCCCTATCAAATGGTTAAAAGCAAACCCACATAGCAGAATTCTTAGTAGAAATCACTGAAATAGTATCTGTATAACTCAGTGCCAGGCTCTTCACCTTCAGGAGCAGCTTTACCTTCGGGGTCTCTTCTCAATCTGATTCTTAGTTGTTCATTCTCCTCTTTCATGTTCCTTCCTGTTCTTCCCTGTGAGCCATTACTCCTTCCAAGACCTTTTAGAACAGTAAAAACATCACACCTGCTTTAGCACATGCACCTTCATCCATTACTTGGTTCTATAAAACATCAGAAGGTCCTTTAAAATGAAAATTTGCTCTCTTTTTGTAAAATTCTTGGTTTGCACATCTGGCAGACCATTCTCTTATTATTTTCATTTTTAGAATGAGGGATAGAATCAGTGAGCATATATTAACTTCTTGGCTAAAAGTAGGAGAGCAGAAAGAGTTTCTCTTGCAGTTATATATGTGTCAAATATAATAGTTAACAAAGAACTGATACTCTATAAATACAGTCTTAGTTGTTTTCCCTCAACTCAGAAAAGAAGTAGTGAGTTGTAGTACTGAAATGCTGAAATGGAAAAGTCTCACACTCATGGGATTTATATATCACCAATTACTCTAATCCCAATGCTCAGGAGGCTGAGGCAGGAGGATCGCTGCAAGTTCAAGATCAACCTGGGCTACAAAGTGAATCCAAGGTCATCCTGAACTGCATAGTGAGACTCTATCACAAAAAGACACACACACACAAAAAAAAAAACAATGAAATAGGCATTAATTCTACTTGTAAGTTTGAATGCCTTATTTTGTACTGGTATTGATCCCAGGGCCTTCATACTGAGCTATATCCTCAGGCTCTTTTATTTTCCTTGAGACAGGGCCTCACAAAGTCACTAAGTTTCCAGGCTGAGCTCAAATTTCAGATGCTTCTGCTTCAGCTTCCCAGAGTTTTGGAGTATAAGGCATGTGCTACCATGTCTGGTCAAGATCAACATCTTCAAAGTTTTTCTTTTCCTTTTCTTTTTTTTAAGCTCAAATTCTTTTTTAATTGAAGCAGCCATGAGTACTTTAACCAGTTACTCAAAGCAGATTAGTAGGCAGATGAACAGACAATAAAACATGCAGGACATACGAACAATTACACTGAATCAGAGCGCACTCCTAGATGCACTGATCACGTTCAATTATCTCCAGTCATTTTCCTAGTTTTAGGTCTATACCCATAAGCCCCTCTGAGCAGGGCTTCCTTTCCCCACTAGTTCACACTATAGACATAAACAATAACAGCAGAGGGGGGGGAAGAGAAAGTCTGTAGATTGCTACACAGGGTCTTTGTCTATTTTTCCCCTCTTTATTTTAAAACCAAGTTTGAGGGGTTTTTTTCTCTTTACCCTTTACTTACATTTAGAGGCTGTAGAGAAAAATCAGTCTTCAGTCAGTTCCAAGTTCACAAAATATAAACAAAAGTTTATATTTGAAGTTTTTTGGGGACAGACATTAAGTGACCCGTAACCATTGGAGATGTACTAAGTAAAATAAAGAAAAGAAAAAGAAGAGGTACTATGTGCCCGTGAGATTTTCCTTCTGTACTTTGAAATGAGATATGGAGAAAAAACAAAAAAAGGAAAGAAAGAAGAATCCCGTGGTCAAGTTTCCCAAACGGAAGCTCACCCTGTTTCCCAGGTCAGAACTGCCACTTGGTGTGTGTAATGCAGCGTTTGTCCTCCAGTCTAATAGCATGTCAACATTCCCTTTTGAGTCTCATGGGAAACATTGCTCAGCATGAGGCTGTGATCAGATGAGAGAACAGGGTTAGCATCACCTGTACTCAACAGAAGGTGGAAGGGGCTGGAATTCATCCGCAGAGAGCAGGCAAAGATGAGAAACACAGACCCACAGTAGTATCAACATGCATTACTTTTGTAACTGACTGAAAGCTTGGCATCCATGTTTCTCTCAGGACCCTTGCACTGTGTACCCATTCAACTGTAGTACTTCCAAGATACCAGGACTTTGAACAAGCTACAGTATCAAAGCAGAACCCCAAAGCTTGTCAGGAATAGCTTCATACAACAACTCAATGTATTCATCCATGACATTAGTGCTGGGAAATTCATCAGTCTCTGTTCCTTCAAAAGGAAGTGGATCTTTAGGTTTACTTCCTCTGTCTCTCTGTCTCTCTCTTTCTGTCTCTCTCTCTCCTGTCTTTCCTGACAATGAATCATGAAGCTCTGCAAATAATACAGCAGCTGTTCCATTTCATTTAATTTTGAGGGATAAATAAGTTTACATTCCTCAACCGCTTTCCACACTAGGGAAGTTCTATATTGGCACTGAGATTTTCAGGTACATAATTTTTAACACCCTTTTTGTTTGTTCTCCCAACATGGTATTTCCCATTTCCTCACTTTATATTAAACCCCAAATGGACGTACATCAATATTACTTCCTTTAACTTTCCTTTGGAGATATGGAGCATCCTCTCCTTGCATGACACTTCCTGAAACAGTAGTCAAGCACCCTACCCAAGGCAGTGACACTCCAAGCCCAGGGAAGTGGGGCACTGGCAGCGCTGTGTTAGTATAGTGAGGCCGTGGCTCCTCCCACAGCAACGGTCCCCAATTGCCACCCAGACCCCCCCAGGAGACCTTGACCTAGTAGAGGCACATGATCACCTTAATTTCTTCCTTCCCCTTTCCCTCCCACTCACAAAGCTCTGTTTCATTTTATTCTTCTTTTCTCATTTTTTTTCCTTTCTCTTCCTTCATTTCCCACTCCGACTTCCCTAGTTCCCTTTGCCATTTGAATAGTTTCTTCCTATTTCACAACATCTATTGTGCATTTTTGTTCTTATTTATATTTTCAGTTTCTCAAACCATAGAGATGATGTGATCTTTATACATATGTGTCCAATCTATTTCACTTATGATTCTGGTATCAAGGTCTATCCACTTAGCTATAAATGTCTTAATTTTATCTTTCCTTATAGCTGAGTACTACTCCATTATATATATTTAAAAAATCACTGTTCACCAAATCAACAAAGGACAAAAATCACATGATCATCTCAATAGATGCAGAAAAAGCATTTGACAAGATGCAATACCCATTCTTGATAAAAAAAAAAAAAAACCTTACAGAAAACTGGAATAGATGGTCTCTATCTCAATCTGATAAAAGTCAACTATGACAAACCAACAGGCAACATCATACCAAATGGTCAAAAGCTGAAAGCTTTCATTCTGAAATCAGGAACAAAACAAGGATATTTACTATCACTATTCCTATGTAATATAGTTCTGGAAACAATTGCCAGAGCAATTAGACATGAGAAAGAAATAAAGGTATAAAGGTAGGAAAGGAAGAAGTTAAATTATCATTACTCATGGATAATATGATACTGTACATGGAAGACCCCAAAACACCAAAAGGCTTGTAGATGTAATAACCAGTTTCGGTAGTATAGCTGGATACAAAGAAAGTCAACACTCAGAGCTCAGTAGCACTCCTGTATACAAATAGCAAACTCACTGAGAGAGAAATTAGGGAAACAGTACCCTTCATAATAGCATTGAAGAAAATGAAATACTGAAGAATCAATCTAATGAAGGAAGTACAAGATCTCTATGTTGAAAACTACAACACTCAAAAAAAGAGATCAAAGAGGATATCAGAAAATGGAACAATATCCCTTACTCTTGAGTAGGAAGAAGCAACATAGGGAAAACAACCACATTCCCCAAATTGTTGTATATATTTAATACAATCCCAATCAAAATACCATTAGCATACCTCACAGAACTAGAAAAAACATTACAAAACTCATTTAAACCAAAAGAGAACTAGAATAGTCAAAGAAATTCTGGGCAACAAAGTCAAGGCAGAGGGCATCACAATCCCTGACTTGAAATTATACTACAGAGCTACTGTGATAAAAACAGCATGGAACTGGCATAAAAACAGACCTGAGGATCAAAACAGATTACAAGATGCAGAAACAAGTCTAAACACAGTGAACCACTTTATCTTTGACAAAGGTGTCAAACACATTCACTGGAAGAAGGATAGATTCTTTAATAAATGGTGCTGGGAAAACTGGCTTTCTAGGACTTCCGGGAAGATGGCGACTGGGTAGGCAGCAGAGAGAGAACCTCCCAGAGGATTACCACCCAAACAATGAAATATAGCAATATGAAGACAGAAATAAGGACTTCCAGGAAGAAGACGACCAGCCGAGAGAGCGAGTGTGGAGGGAAGAACGGCTTCAGCTCCTGAACCCGACAGAGAACGCGCTACTGGGACAAACTGCGCCAAACTGGGCAACGCTCCGGGATCCCGCTCAGAACCCCACCCCCGCAGCCAGCGCTGCGCAAACTGGAGCAACAACGACCGGCCGGCGGGATTTCTGAGTCGGGGAAAATCTCCATCCAGGGAAAAACATCTGAATGGCACTCCTGTCTGCATGATCACAGGGTGAGTTAAGTGCACGCTCTAACCGGTTTTTCCTAAATCGGGAAGAAGCTCAGCCCAGAGAGAGACATCAAAGCAGCTTTAAGGACTGCGGGATCTCCCGGGTGGGAAGACCTACTTAGGCGCCCCAACGGGTTTTGTGAGGGGGGAAGGAGCTCCACCCAGGGAGGAAGACCTGAGTGGCCTATCTGCAAGAATCCTGGGGTGGCGAGCTGTTTATTCGCCCCGCCCAGGTCTTGGGGTAGGGAGTAGAAGCGGAAATCTCAGCAGACAGCTTAAGGTACATTCTCCCAAAGAGAAGTAACCATTGGAGCAGCCTCTGCAGCAGACCTTTGCCTGCTGAACTGTCTGTGGAATTTATAGCTCCACAGTTTGAATCTGATACCCAAAAATGGGAAAACAGAGGAACAAAACACAGCCTCAAAACTCAACCCCACCCAGAACAAGTTTTGAATGTGAGGATACAGGGGAACCAGGAAGCCACATACCTGCAAGTTATGAAACGATTGCATCCGAAATGAAACAACTCCAACAGGCCATAAAAGAGCTTAAAGCAGAAATAAGCCACATACCCACAATAATTTTCCAGATAAAAAACGAGCTGAAAACAATGATGGAAGAAATGTTCCATGCACACAGAGAAGATATAGACAAAAGACTAGAAGAAAATAGGAAACAAATGGAAACATTACAAGAGCAATTTAGGAATGAATTATCAAGAATGAAACAGGTCCAAAGAGAATGCCAGGATTTGAAAACTAACGCTGAAAGCATGCAAAACCGTTTAAATGAAACCGAAGATAGAATTTCAGAACTTGAAGACACCATGGCAGCTTATGAGCATGAAAGGAAGAATCTCATGATATCATCAAAGACACAAGAAAAGTCAATCCAACAGCTGCAAGATGAGGCAAAACGTAACAATATTCGAATTATAGGAGTGTGTGAAACAGCAGGAGATCTCACAAACGATATAAAAGGAATATTTGATGAAATAATAGCAGAAAATTTCCCAAACAAGGTA
>PVLD010031506.1:0-15650 GCA_004027595.1 Dinomys branickii | reverse complement strand
TATTTTCCCAGAAGATCTGAAAACATCATATCACTCTGATATATGTGCACCCATGTTTATAGCAGCACAATTTGTAATAGCTAAAATGTGGAAGCAACCCAAGTGTCCATCCACAGAAGACTGGATTAAAAAATTGTGGCATTTTTATATAATGGAATATTATTCAGCTATAAAGAAAGATAGTTTTGGGGACTTTGTACGCAAGTGGTCAAAACTGGAGTCCATACTCATAAGTGAAATAAATCAGCGATACATGTGCAGGCAACGTATTGTATCACTGGTGTAAGAACCCGAGCGTGGGAATATAAACTAAGAGACATGAAGGAAATCTGTTCTAAAACAAAGAACAGATGGGATGAGGGAAAGGAGAAAAGAAAGAGACAAAAACGTATGTATGTATATATGAATATACATATATGCAGGAGGGCTAACATGGTTCTACTATTGTATTATATCACTTAATGTTAAGGAATAATCGATGACGGGTTATTTGATCAATCTTGTATGTCTGTATGTGTTATCCTGAACATACACTTCGAAGATATCAATATGCAAAGCAGCAACTATTGGTGGTTTTTTTTTGTTGTTGTTGTTGTTGTTTGCCTGTTTTTTGTCTTTGGATTTTTGGTTTTTGTATTTTTTCTGTTGTTGAGAAGATTGTGTGACTAAATTTGCATGTCTGTATATGGGTTCATATATTTACACTTCGAAGATATCAATGGATAAGGCAATAACCACTGTTGAGACCATGTCACCTTGTCTGTAGATTAGTTGTGACTGTACTATTATTTATGCTAACTGGTGTCTGTTTGTTCATATATTTTTGTACTTTTATTTAAAAAAAAAAAAACAATTGGCAGTTTTATGAATGCTTCCCTTAAGTATGGGATGGATTGTGGTTACTATCACTGGGGTACTTTGCAGCATGACTATCACTTAGTTTGCTACTATTGTGCCCCCACACACATACTTTTAAGTTAAGTTGGATTTTAAACTAAGGATCACACCAGGTGTTTTGTTTTGATTTGAGGGTTGTTTTTTTTTTTTTTTGAGACAGGGTTTTGTTACATAGTTCAGGCTGGCCTTGAACTCTCACTCTCAGCAATCCTTCTAACATTAACCTTGTGAGTGCTGGTATGTACCACCATGCCAGGCTACCAACTCTTTCTTCTACTAAGTAACTTTAGTTTCAATTAATTTAGTTTCAGAGATACTCAGAGTCATTTCAAAAGAGCAAAAAAGGGGTCCAGAAATATAAGACTGACTTGAATCCATCTGGAGACTCTGGCAGTAAGCCCGAGATAAGCTTTCATGTTTACACCAGTTTGACAGTTGTATATGATTTTGTACAATTTATTTTGCAATTTCAAGAACGTTAACCGTTCCTAACTTTAGTACTTCAGTATTTTCCAGGCCACCTACAAGGTAATCAAATAATAGCCGGTAATACCACTAGGAAATGAAAGTCCTTCACACCATTCCATCTTTTCTGACTAACTCTTCCCCAGATATGGGAGTTATGAACCCTAGCTGTGAACAATTCCTCATTTGGCAAAGAACATCTGGTAATCTAAGGCAAAGTGTTAAATCTTAGTTTCCTTATCAGTGATGTAGGGATGTTGGTCACTTCTTCATAAAGTTGTAAGAAATATTAAATGTGATAATACTCTACATACTGTGTGTAGAACATAGTACCTGGAATGGTATGAGTGAAAAATGATTGTGTTGCTGAATTGTGGCTTAGTTATATATGTGTATACATACATTTGTATTTTGTATCCATTTCAGATCAATTTCTAAAATCATTTTGTTGATATATTGTTAACTCTTTAGACCCTAAGATAATCTTTTTCCAAAACGTGACTCATATAAAGGCCCTAAAATGTGTAGACTGGCCTAGGATATTTTATGATACCATTTATTTATTATTGCTAAACTTCATGATGTACACACCCCTTAATAGTGCTGTCTGTATATAGCTAATTCATGTCTTTGTAAGTGCTAATGGGAAAGAACAAGTTCATAAGATAAAGGATTATGAGGAAAAGTATGGTGGACAAAGGTCTAGACTAGGAGAGCAGTAATCAACCCTGATGGTGATAGAGGTCAATCTCAGACACATCTCTTTATTAAGACATCTGTAATCCACACTGTCTTATTCTAGTTAATTTTTGCTTTAAGGCCTTTAAGGAATTTAAGTGAAAAGGCAGATATGAGATATTAGTAAGGTGTTAATAGGTACTTTTTAACCTTTAATAATTTAGTTACTTAAAAACATGTCCTTTTGGTATTTAGGTCAAACCACCATTATACAACTACTTCAGTTGTACATCTGTTTATTCATACCAAACAGATTATTAAATCTATTCACAGCACTAGAATTTTCCCCTTTTGTATAGTCTTTTTCTTCTCAGTAGTGTTTATGTAATACAAATATGATGTGGTGGGCCTGTTTCTTATATTTCTTCAAAGGAATAAATTTTGATCATGGACCAATCCAAAAATGACCTATTAATACTAGCAGATGTTATGACTATATCAATACCATCCTGAGTGTTACACCTTTATAAAAATCAGACTGTTACCACCTCTGAGTAGTTTCATTTATAAAATGTAACCCTTGACGGTGACCTATTCCGAGAGAGCTAGCTTAAAATTTAGTCACTCTTACACCAATAAGGTTCCAGTGCTTTGTAGAATAGTTGTATCTTCCTCCACTGGGCACTTAGAGTGCCATCTGTGTTACTCAAGCCAGGTTTGTTTCTATTTTTCTCTGCTTTTATTTATGTCTAGTTCCGTTTTCCAGTTCTGTCAATTTCTATGTCAGTTGTTTTTTTTCTATGTCAGTTATGTATAAAATTTTGATCAGCAGTTGAAAGCAGCTCATGTCTTTTAGAACTTGGATAAAATTTCCCTGGTTGGTCGGAGGATGTGGCCTGTCATAGGATCTAGGTTGTTTTCTAGAACTTTAAATATCTTTGTAATTTTATAGTAACTTTCATCAAGAAAAACTGTAACTCAGTAAATCAGCATTGTTTCTGTTGTTGTAGCAAATATGCAGCTTGGAAGTCTTGCCGTATCTCTGATTAAGTGTTGAACAACAGACCTGGTACTTGAAAGTATAGCCATCTCTGCCTATACTAGAAAAGGCTATTAAAACTGCAAAGATTTTTAAGTTTGGGAAGACTTTTTATAAGTAATAATTTTTCAAAATATTGTTTTTAACTTCCCTAGCCTATAAATAATATAAATAAGATTGATTAGGAAGATATTATGACATAATAACAAATAATCACCTCTTATTATGGAGTACTCTGCTATTTTGGGACTACAAAAATGGTATCCATACCCAAGCTTGCAAGGTATTCAGTAACTTCTCATAACAGCTTTATGAAGATGTAATTCATGTACTGTGCAATTTGCCCATTAAAAGCATACCGTTCTGTGGCTTTTAATATATTCCGAGTTGTACAATAATCACCATAATCATTTTAGAACATTATCTCCATAAGCCAATTCTCATTTCCCCCAGCCATAGAAAACACTAATCTACTTTCTGCCTCTGTAGATTTGCCTGTTCTGAACATTTCATATAAACTTGTCATCCTTCATTACTGGCTTTTTTTTTTAATGTCTCGGGCTTCAACATGTATCAATACTTCATTTTTTATTGCCATGTAATACTCCCATTTTACAGATATATGACATTGTATTTACTCATTCATCAGTTGATGTTTAGATTATTTCCATTTTTGGCTATTATGAAAATAATGCCATACTAATAGCCAAAGGTGAGAAATAACCCAGGTTTCCTTCAGTGGGCAAGTGATTAATCAAATGGTGATATAGCCATACCTACCATGCAAGAATATTAGAATAAAAATGAACCATCAGGGGCTGGGATATAGCTCAGTGGAATAAGCACCTGCCTGGCAAGTGCAATGTCTTGAGTTCGATCCCCAGTACCGCAGAAAAAAAAAAAAAAAAAAAGAACCAACAGTTGATATAACAGTTTCCACAAATCTCTAATGAGTTATGCTGAGTAAAAAAAGCCGATCCTCATTATATACTGCGTGTTTGTAGTTGTATAATGTTCTTAAATAGCAAGATTGTAGCAGTATGGAATAGATTAATGGATGTTGCTGATGAAAGGAGTGGAGTGACCCTTGCTCTATCACTACTTACTGGTATGGAAGCAGTCTCCTGCCTGATGTGTCACATAGGTGTTCTGGTTGTGATACCATAGTATAAAGTTTCACCGAAGTTTTTTCATTGCCAAAAGTGCAATTAAGGGTATTAAGGGATGTGCATTATTTCTCATACATAATTATATCAAAAGTTTTTTTAAATCCTCAATTATTATTATTACTTATGCATAATATCTTTTTATAGTATTTTTATACATAATTATGTCAAAGTAAGTTTGATCTAACCCTCAAAGGCTCTTCCAGCATTCTGCGTAAAAATCTTTTTCTTTTTTTGTGTATGTGGTACTCATACTTAAACTCAGGACCTTGTGCTTACGAGGTAAATGCTCTACCACTGAGCTGCACCTCCAGCCCCAGGAATCTCTTTCATCAGATACATTTATTAAGCATGTTTTCTAGTGTTCGGGTAAACACATGCTTACCAACTCATGCTGTCACTGTTTAACACAACCCTTTCTCCAGCCTAAGTAGCAATCAACCCGCCCTCCTGTCAGTCTCTACTTAAAACCTCTCCGCCTCTCGGTCTCAAACCCTATGCGACAGGTTTGCAGTTTTAGTTACTACAGCCCTCCACCTTTGTGTACCAGTTTTCATTTTAGTTCTCTTGCTGTGTTAAAAAAAAAAAAAAAAAAACCTAAATGTTTCAGATCTAAAACAATTTGTTTTTTTCTCGTGATTCTGTGAATTGTCTAAGCACTATTGGATAGTTACCTCAGCTGCTTTTTCCTGTACTCATGTTTGCTGTATTTAGCTGCTGGAAGCTTCTGGGAACTGGCCCTCATTGGAATAACTTTCTCTTCATGATTTTTCCTGATGGGCTCCTTGATGGCATTGCAGCTTTACCCCCAAAGACCTAACCGTGAAAGTTGTAGAATGTCACTGCTGGTACATTCATTCAGTTAGTCAAAGCAGCTCACAAAAGATTGAACCCAGATTCAAGGGAAAGGAAAATAGTCTTCCATTTCCTAGTGGAATAAGCGAAGTTCCATTGGAAAGAAGTACAGAAGAAATTCTTATGCCATTTTTTTAATAAATGTATCTGGTGAAAGAGATTCCTGGGGCTGGAGGTGTCAGCTCAGTGGTAGAGCATTTACCTATTGGCGTTCTTATGCCATGAAGCCCAAATTGGGTTTATCGAGAGACAGCAGATACATCAACTTAGGTGCCAGTACAGAAAACCAGAGCACAGGAAAGGCAAGAATGGGAGTAACGGTGTCAGCGAGCCCAGAGAAGAAAAGAGGACTGACTGTGTTATTCTGTGACGTTGGTGAACTGGGAGGGCGCAGGAAGCCCCAGAGCAGCAAGACTATGATTCCTTGGGTGTGGAATTTACTTGTTCACTGTTCACTAAAATGTTTGCTTCAAGTTTTGTAGTATTATGACTTTTAAATGTTTAGAAAGAGTTTCTAAAATACAGGCTTTATAAACATTATTCTTCTTTTCTAGGGGCTCAAATTTTTTCCCCTCTTAAAAATGTACTTTAGAATATTTCATCAGGGCTGGAGGTGTAGCTCAGTAGTAGAACACTTGCCTATGATGCACAAGGCCATGGATTTTATCTCAAGCACCAGAAAAAATAAATTGAGCAAACAGGATATTGTTTGTTATTATACTTCTTATATAAACATTTTCAAAAATGTTTATGCTTACCCTAGATCTGTTTCTAGATCATATATGTCAGTCTGTGAATACTTTGGATTAATGTAGTAATGGGAAGCATTATAAAACACATAGTCGGAACACACTGTTTAGATATACTGAAACTATAGTACTTTGAGTTTTGAGAGTTTTGTATTAATCTAAGTAAACTTGGGATATAGCTTTAATTTAATGTGTATATGTCTAGTTTTTAGTTTAATAGCTCACATGTGTTTTGGGGGAGCTTCCTCTTTGTATCACATATTACCTATGAGCAAACTGTAAAAATTCTTTGCAGGGGAGAACATGGTAAACTACAAGGGGTGCCTTGTTTTCCTTTGACTGTATTGGACTTGGGTTTGTGTTATATTGGATTAATACGTATGCTGGTATGTGTGCATTTTATTGGGGCTTTTTTTTCTTCGCCTTTTTAAAAAATTATCCCTTTTGTAACAAAAGGGTTACAAAAATAGCAAAGGAATGCCTATCTTCCATGCAAATTGCTGAAAATAATAATACTTTATATAACCACAATGTAATTATCAGTATTAGGAAATTACCATTGATGTAAATACTATTATATTTATACATTTTATACAAATTTTACTATTGGTTTACTCTAATGTCTGTTTTCTGGCTCAAAAGCCAATCCAGTATTACATTCTTGCATTTAGTTGTAACATGTAGTCTCTTGACTCTTTCAATCTGGAACAGTTTTTTCATCTTTATCTTTTATAATCTTGACATTAAAGAGTATTGGACAATTATTTTACAGAATTGTCTGCAATTTGGGCCAATAAATGAATTTGAATAAAAAATAGAGGCTTTAGGTTCTATTTCAAGTGATTGAATATTCTGAAACATTACAAAAATACGATTTTTGTGTACAGATAATCACATTTAGATGGCTAAGGGACTTGGATAGATAGGAATCGTTGGCAGTATTTTTAAATGGCTTCGTGGCTCTGTTTTTAAAGCATATTATAGATGTGTAATCTCAAAAACTAGACTAAAAATTGTTTTGCTTTGAGATACACAGTTTACAGAATCATAAAAAGCGTTTCATAATACCCTCAGCTAGTTTAGAAATGCTTTCATCTTTCTCCAGTGCTGACATTGATACGTTATTTATATGGTCAGTATTATGCTACCAGCAAAGCCTTATCTAAAGTAGGCAGATAGTTGTAACATTTTATCTTGGACTGGCTACTTAAAGTTTTCTTAACATTTATGTTTCTCAGTGCAAATTATAAACTATTTTTGCATGAATACAAGAACAGTTCTTTTTCTTCGGAGTATTTCTGGTCTCAGTTTACTATGCCTTTTCTTACTGTCTAGGCTTAAACCAGTTTTAAAAAGTTGGAACTACCATATTTAAATCTTTAAAATAGTCATGTGTAGAAAAATACAATCTACAATAAACATTTCCTCAAAAAGTGGAGAGGTCATTTCTTACTCTTTTCTCCAGCACACTCCCTCCCGCCCCAGCCCAGCGTCACCGGGACAGACCCCTCTCCCCACTGCCTGAGATGCAAGCTTCTGAGTCAGTGCTCTTTAGACTTGGGCCACAGCCCAGTTATGGATCATGAATCTGCTGTACAGCATTTTTTTAAAGGAAATAGATTAAAATACAAAATATCAGAATATGCCACTAAATAGAGGAAAGTCTTAGGTTATAAATTTATTTCAGTTACATAGCTTAAACAGAAATTTTCATATGAATACAATATAAAATGTGTTATTATGGCCGGGCATGGTAGCACATGCCTGTAATCTCAACACTCAGGAGGCTGAGGCAGGAGGATCGCCCCAAGTTCAAGGCTAGCCTGGACTATATAGTGAAACCCTGTTTCAAAACAAAAACCAAAAAAGAAAATATGTGTTATTGTGAATTGCCAGTTTTAAAAATTTGAAAACTACTCTTCTAAAGTTACTCATCTATTTGTGTCTTGAAGCTAATATTAAGTATACATGTTACACTGTTGGTGCATAAATGTTTGGATAAGAGTTTTAAAACTAGAATTTTATGTATGCCTGATATCTTGGTTCGAATCCGCATGACCAAAAAAAACTCATCAGAGGAAAACCCATAGTGTTGACAAGTATTATAACATTACTTTTTAAAGTTTTACATTTTAAAAGGTTGTTGCAACATTTTCACCTCAACACTGCTAAAAGACCATCTTCCCCTAACAGGATTCACGCTGATTCAAGCTGTAAAGAGAAGGCACACTGGAACTGAAATGTTACCACTTGGAAGCAAAAGTATTTATGCCTAAAATGAGTTCTTTAAGGTTGAGAGGGTGAATCTACCACTTACATGTGATTCTGGGAGGTTCTGTAGTGAGCCATGGGGATGACAGGTACAGGACTCTTTCCAGCCATTGAATGGTGGGATTGGCATCTAAAAAGAACCTACTAGCTGCCAGTCTGGGTTTTCAGACCAAGCACAGATCTAGTTTTAAATCCCATCACTTGCTAGCTGTTTTAACCTGAGACAGGTTACTCCTCACTGGCTTCATTTCCTCGTCTATAGCATTGAGGTAATACCTCTACACAGAATTATGAGTGGCAAATGTACTAATCCTGGCATACCCCTTAACCCTGTGGCTAGCACAGAACAGTTCAGTAAGTGATAGTTCTTAAATGCTGTGATGACCTACCATTAAAGTAACACTTTATTATTGGAAATCTAGCAATTTTGAATACTAATGTAAATCAAGCCACATTGCAGGACTAAATCAGAAGATACCAGTTAACATTATAGGATAAAAGAACTAGGAAAAAAAGACCCTTGAAATAATCCTTTCATAATTGATTATGACACTTATACAATGCTTTTACAAAGTCTCCTTTGCATTACTCACTAGACTCAAGCCTCAGGAAGAATTACGTCTTATTTACCATTATATCCCCAGTCCGGGACCTTGGAAGGTAGGAGACAGTCAGATACTTGTTGAATGAATGATCTGTGGCTCTGTGCACTTTTATTCAGAGCCAATGCAATTGTACTGAACTACTTTAAAATGCTTTCTAGTACAGAAAATATCTAAAGATAACTACAGTATAAACTTCACCCTGTTGCAGAGCTGATGATAGTTGAGAACAACTTTTTTTTTTTGGTACCAGGAGTCGAACTCAGGACCTTGTGCTTGCCAGGCAGGTGCTTGTGCCGATGAACTAACTATATCCCTGGCCTGGGAGCTGATGATAGATGATTGGTAGATAAGAACAGAATAGAAACTAACAATTTTTGTTTTTTTCTTACAGGAAATTAAACTATTTTTACATAATTGTAGGTGCATATGCAATTGTGACAAATTAACACCAAACCTGTGCACATGGTATCCCCCATTAGCAATATCTTGTGAAACTGTGGTATAATGTCACCATTAGAGTAATGATATTGATAGGCTCAATTTTGGTAGTGATCTTACTCAGATTTCCCTTTGTTTCTATTTATATGTGTGTGTTCTGTGTAATTTTATTTCATGTATATTCATGTATTCACCACCACAGTTACAATACAAAATAGTCTCATTACAACAAGGGTCTCTCTGTTACCTTTTTAGAAGCCCCTCAGTCCTGAGCATGTCTTCAGGCTCACCCCTCTTTAACTAGTCTGTTGTCCACTGCTGTAGTGTTATCGTTTGAAGAATATTATTTAAATGGAATAGTTATACATACAATCTTTAGTGAGTAGCTTTTTCACCTAACATAATTCACTGGCCATTTATTAAGGCTGTGCTTTATCTGTATTTCATTCACAGGTAATACTCCATAGTTGGGTATATCACAGTTTAATCACTCACCCACTGAAAGTGTAAATTGTTTCTAGTCTTTAACTGCTATAAATAAAGCAACTGTAAAGATCTACCTGCAGATGTTTGTGTGAATAAAATTTTCCTTTCTCAGGGCTCAGTGACCAAGAGTATAGTTGCTGGACCATACAGTAGTTACATATTTAGTTTGTTGTTGTTTTAATGCCAAGTCATTTACCACAGTACCTGTACCAGTTACATTGTCCCTAGCAATGTCTGAAGGACCAGTTTCTCTATACTCTTCTAGGCTTTTTTGTTTTAACCATCCTGATACTTGTGCAGTGGTATCTCATTGTAGTTTGAATTTGGGTTTAATTAGTGTGACTGATAATATTAAACATCTCTGTGTGCCCATTTGTAATGTTTATATACTCTGCTGAAGTGCTGTGTTTTGACCATTTGTAATTGAATTGTTTGGGACTTTTGTTTTTTATTCTTGATTTCTGAGAGTCCATTGTATATCCTATGTAGTAGCTCTTTATTGGATATGTAGTTTGCAAATAATGTTCTCATAGTCTGTACCTTGTCTTTTCATTCTCTTAACCATGTCATTTATGACATTTTAAATTTTAGTACAGTAGAATTTATCAGTTATCCTTTTATGGATTATGGTTTTACTGTTAAGAATTTTTTATGTTGCCCGGAATCCCAAAGGTCATCTGTTTTTTCCTAAAACTTTTATAGTTGTACATTTAAATTTAGTATTTATTTTGAATTCTTAAAATTTGTGACAAAATTCACCAGTTTGACTAATGTAAAGTATACAGTCCCAGTGACACTAAGCTGTGTACATTCTTGGTGTGTGCAGTGACTGCTGCTGTCTAGACCCGGAGCTTAACCGCCCCCAACAGAAACCCAGAACCCGTGGAGCCATGGCTTCGTGTTTTTCCCTGTCCCCCATGACCAGTTGAAAAATGACAGTAAACAATCAACTTTTATTGTAATTTATATTGCCATGATGTCTAAGTGTATTGTTTTCTATTTTATAAAAACATTGGCCTACAATGGGTTGGAGCACTGAATGAGATTTATTAATTTGTAACACATTGATGATAACTTGGGTGGGGAAAGTTAAATGACCATCTTGTTGATCAAACTATAACAAGCTAGGTGCTGAGCCGTAGCGAATCCCAAATTGTCTTCCTGGTATAAAATCAAAGACTATCCCCAGTAACAGTGGTAATCATGGTAAATGAATTATAGCTGTTCGTGTGTCTTCCAAATTGTTATTTTTTTTCTCACCTCAAGTGCGTCTACTAGAGCTAGAGAGTCTGGCAGCAACCTTAGCAAGTACGACATTGTCCCTGGGAATTTGTTGAATTATTTCCAAAACTTGAAGTCATGTTTCTTTCAAATTACATTCACTATAAAATGTAGTGGTCATTAAATATGACCAAAGTTTTGGTCTACAAGCATGAGTAAAAGGGTTAAAGAAGCCCCACTGACAGCGCCCATTAATTGTAAAAATTTGCCTTCAGTATGTGTCATTTTACTTTTGGGTATTTTGATTGCTGTTCTCTTCAAAACTTCATCTGGTAGTGATTAAATCTTAAGTTTCCTTTAACTCTTAAAATATCAGTTTGGAATTCAACATTGTAACCTACGTTTTTTTTTTTTTATGAATAAAAATTCTTTCAATTTTTTTTTAGGTTTTTCTTTTTTTTTTTTTTTGCCCTGGGGTGCTGGTTACATGCTCAACAAGTACTCTACTGCTGAGCTTCAGACCCTCCCAGAAGCTCCTTTTCAAGAATGTTTCAAGAGTTACTTTAGCACAATTAACAAGTTCTGATTCACCCGTGCAAAATTTGAAAGAATTTGTCATGAATGTCCTCTTTTCTTTGTGTTTATTATGTAGAGAACAAGGGGAACACACAAACTTGAAACATGAGTTCGGATACCAGCCAAGAAGTGATCACTACCCCTCCTCCTCCTAGCATGCCTCACAAAGAGAGATATTTTGACCGAATTAATGAAAATGATCCAGAATACATTCGGGAGAGAAATATGTCTCCTGATCTACGACAAGACTTCAATATGATGGAGCAGAGGAAACGAGTTACTCAGATTCTTCAGAGTCCTGTGAGTTGAAATAATTATAGCTCTGTAAATTTTTCTTGCTCTTTGGAAACCTTGACATAAAGAGGTAGGAGCTATCTTAAACTACCTTCATTTTAAAAGAGATGTGGAGGACTAACCTGCTGCTTAAGAGAAATGGACACCTAATTTATGTATGCAATTTGCAAAGCTTTATTAGCAGACTCACTGTGATAGAGTACATTTTCTTTCTATAATGTTTACTAAAGGAGAAAAGACAATTTTACTGCAGTCAGGGATACTCAATTCAGGCTAAAATATCTGTGAAGAAAATAAAAGGCATGATTCAAATCATAGGGAATAAGAAATAAGTTGGGTATATCCCATGTACATGTTTTCTTTTTCCCCTTGGCTACCCTCATTGTCAGAAAAGCACAGAAAGACAGTGTTTGAGAAGGTCTGTGGCTTGGCAACCTAATGCTAATACACCGAATACAGGCATACATATATGTACACACCCCAAATTAACCAGAGTAACAGTAGATTATAAATTCAACTCAGGTTGAAAATTTTATCTGTACAGCAATGTGCAGACTTTTAAATCATGTTTAAGTGAATTGTTAATTTTCTTACAAATGCTTAGTGGAATTGTGCAGGTTAGCACAGGTCACTTACAATTGATGGAAAATGAGAGAATAACTTCATATAAGAATCAAGATGAATTTCTAGCTATATGCATAATGCAGATCATAGACCCCCTTAAGGTGGAATTTAGCATGCACACATGATGCGCAGATTAGGGTTATATTAGGTTTCTGATTTAGGTACTTTTAAATTAAGCACAGAGGCACTGAGCCCTGGTAAATCATTTTTATTGTGTCCTTGTGAGTTTAATCACATGAGTTGAGTCTAAAGCCAAAAGGGAATTCCACTCTGAGTAGTTCTCTCTGATGAATGACCCTGATTGAAAGCATTAAAGTACAAGTTATAAAGCAATGCAAGCTTTTAGCAATTTTTAAAGTACAGGACCAAGTTTTTTTAAAAAAAAAAAACCCTTTCCAAATTAAATAGAGATTAACCAGAGAAGTCATAAAGAGGGATTATACATTATGCAAACCTGAATTTCTGACTTTACAAATACTTAAAGGGAAGCCTGGCGTGGTGACACATGCCTGTAATCCCAGCACTAGGGAGGCTGAGGCAGGAGATCATTTCGAGTTGGGGACCAGCCTGGGCTACAAAGCGAGCTCAAGGCTAGCCTGAACTGCATAGCAAGACCCTGTGTCAAAAAGACAAAAAAAAAATAAATAAAAAAAAAATGCTTAAAGGGCACATTAATTATATAGATAGAATTGACTTACTTCTTGCTCTAAATAACCCCACTTTCAAGAACTAACTTATTAATCAAATAATTATTGTAATAGATAGTGTAAAGTAATCAAAAGAATGAGATAAAGTTTCATACATGTTGTTAAAGGTTGTTAAATACCGAGATTTCTTGCAGAACTGCCTCAAAGAGGACCATTTAATTCAAACTATAATGTTTACATGAAAAAAGCATTAAACTGTATTTCCATGCCAGTGTCTTTGTTTTATAGTTCCCCCATTAAACTAAAGATGGCATAATTTTTGTTTTGCTTTGTTTTTTGTTGTACTAGAAATTGAACCCAAGGCTTCATACATGTTAGGGCAAGCTCTCTGCCACTGAGCTACATCCCCTTCCCTAAGGCAGTATCACGTTGAGTAGAATATTTAAATTTTTATATTCCTGTATTTTCACTTGTAATTTGACTTGCAATATCAACTTTATTTATGCCTTGGAGGGCTGGGGATATAGCTCAGTGGCACAAGCACTTACCTGGCAAGCATGAGGTCATGAGTTTGATTCCCAGTACCAAAAAAAGAAAAGAAAAACAGAGAGGGCAGACATATTGATTGTCATTTCCTTTCCTGATTCACTTAACATGAATGATCTTTTTCTGCTCACAGAGAAATGAAAAGGCTGGAATTTAAAACAATTGTGGGTTATTTTCCCCTAGATATTTGCCTAGTGAATTTAAAATTTTGTTGTAAAAGACTTGGAAGTGTAGAGGTCTTGTTTTCTGCCATAGTTTAAGATAGTATTAAAAATTTCTTTTAAAGCAACAGAAACATTTCACCAAAGGAAATGGCATATGTTAGTAATCTCTTTCTAAGTAAAAGATTATACCTAAAATTTAGCAGTTTAAAATGACAAGCATTTTTAATCTCACCATTTCTGTGAGTTGAAAATTCAGGAGCAGCTTTGCTGAGCACTTCTGGCTCAAGTTCTCTTATGAAATTGCTTCGAAGACATCAGTCCAGGCCACTGTCCACTGAAGGGTCAATGGGGCAGGAATCTGCTGTTAAGATGGATCACTCACAGCTTTTGCCAAAAGACCACAGTTCCTTATCACATATACCTTTCTTTGGATCTGTTTGAATGCTGTCCCCCAGAGCAAGCATCCAAGAGAAAGCAGCCTACAGGGTTTTCATGACCTAATTAATCTCAGGCATCACATGCCATCTCTTCCATCATATTTATTAGTTATAAGTGAGTCACTAAGTTCAGGGAAGAGGCATTAAATTCGCCTTTTGAGGGGAGAATTGTCTAATCTGTGGTCACAATTTATTTTAAAAACACCACAGTCTGCCCTTTAGCCGCAATTTATTTTCCTTCTTCCCACATTTCACCCCTTTTTAACATCTTCAGCTTGAATCCAGAACCTCATTATCTAAATTTGATCTAAGTACAGGTGATCCACCTCAGGGTGTTCTTAAGCACAGCTCATCTACAGTTTCCGTCAATCTGTTGACTGTAAACAGACAAGTTACCTGCCCCCCTACACACACCTAATGGTGGAACAAGCATAAGATAACTGCTTATAGACATTCCTCTTAAAAGCTTTTGGAGTTAGGGTAGCAGAAAGTCACTGACTTGAAATTGTGAAATTTATCTAGGCAAATGTTTAGAAGGGCTTAATGAGGATACCTAGTCCTGTTGCTTACCAGGAGTATATCTCCACTCTTTTGGCTGTGCCCTCTGGGTTCTTGGTTGCACTGTCTGAATCATCCTTCCTTTTTTCACATGAAAGGTAGTCTATATGCAACTGTGGTTTTCTCAACCTCCTTCCTTATACAGGTTTTGGGAGTGTAAAATCCTCTTTTCCTTTGGTATTAACTTTCAACCTGAACTTGAAATGTTTCCATCAGTGTAATTCTCTTTTTTTAAAAAAAAAAAAAAAAAAGTACAAAAACATATTAACAAACAGACACCAATTAGCATAAAAAATAGTACAATCACAACTAATCTATAGACAAGGTGACATCGTCTCAACAGTGGTTATTTCTTTATCCATTGATATCTTCGAAGTGTAAATATATGAACCCATATACAGACATGCAAAATAAGTAAGACAATCCTCTCAACAACAGAAAAAACACAAATACCAAAAATCTAAAGACAAAAAACAAAACAGGCAAACAACAACAGTAACAACAACAACAACAAAAAACCACCAGTAGTTGCTGCTTTGCATATTGATATCTTCGAAGTGTATGTTCAGGATAACACATACAGACATACAATATTGATCAAATAACCAGTCATCGATTATTTCTTAGCATTAAGTGATATAATACAATAGTAGAACCATGTTAGCTCTCCTGCACATACGTATATTCATATATACATACATACATTATTGTCTCTTTCTTTTCTCCTTTCCCTCATCCCATCTGTTCTTTGTTGTAGAACAGATTTCCTTCATGTCTCTTAGTTTATATTCCCACGCTCGGGTTCTTACACCAGTGATACAATACGTTGCCTGCACATGTATCGCTGATTTATTTCACTTATGAGTATGGACTCCAGTTTTGACCACTTGCCTACAAAGTCCCCAAAACTGTCTTTCTTTATAGCTGAATAATA
>PVLD010031505.1:0-15650 GCA_004027595.1 Dinomys branickii | reverse complement strand
TCAATCTTCTCATTAAACTTAGGAAGTATTAATTCTTAATGAGCCAAATACACTTAAATGATGTTTCAAAGATCATAATAATTCTTGAATGGTAATATAATGTGCTAAACTAGATATGTCTGTCAAAGTAGGAGCTGAAAAAAATTATCTGGGACAAAAATACACTAACCACATAAGCAAATATGTGATCAACACAGAGGAAATTCTACATCTACCTTACAAAATAAATAATAAAACCCAATAATGAAAGTATGAAATTTTTTATCACAGTAATTAATTTAAGTCAGAATATGGGAAGAATATAAAAGTTCTCTTATTATCAATATTTCATTGTCTTACTCCGTATCAGCCTTGCATTACACACCTTGAATAGAAGGAGGGTCTGTCAACTACAAGTAGACATATTTTCCAAAGTTTCTGGAAACAAGATTCCATTGTAAAGTGTTTGAAGTCCCAATCAGTGGGAATTAGAAGAGCTGTTTGCATTCAGTCTGTTTCAAGTATTTGCAAGCTTCTGGTGACACAAGACTTTTCACCAGTGCATCGATGTGATGATAGTAATGAAAATGTCGTTTGGTGTTTTATCAATGAAAGTTTTGTAAAAGAAGAAAATGGCACTATTTTAGCTAAAATGAGTAAGGGAATTAGGTGCTAGGTTAAACCATATGATTTATTTTTCTACATTATAGAGGTTTTAAATAGAAAACTACATTTTTACTTCAGTTAATTTTAATATTTGACATATACTGAGCTACCTTATATACAATGAAAGTTAAATTTCGAAAAGTCTGAAATTATGAAACATGTTATCTATAATAAAAACAGTACATTAAAATATATTTTTCAATAAAAGTCAAATAAAGGTTCTGCATACTCACATCTGGGGTAAGTTCCCATGCAAAGCTTGCTGGATATTCAGCAGTGGAAGTTCCACAGATCTGCTCAGCTAGGAGCTATAGGAATAAAGCCTGAACTTACAGAGAATGGGTGTAGATTCAAAAGCTAGGTTGTTCAGGCAGAGAGGGGAGAAATGAGAAACAGTGGGGATGGGAATACCATCTTTCAATTTAAATGTTTCCAATGTTCATCTTGGCCATAAGAGCTGGAATCCAAGACAGATTGTTGAATTTAAGATAATTGGTACTTTTGAAATGTATCCAAAGGCTCTAAATCAGAAGAAGGGGAATCCACATGCATCAATAGGGCAAATGTGAGGAGAAAGAGAAAATAGCGATCATTGGTTATCAGTCTGCCATACTCATCTTTAAAACACCAAAAGTATAGAAACACAGGATATAGTGACATTGGCTGGGTGTAGAGTACTGGTGCAGAGAACTGATGAAATATGTAGTTCCATCAGCTGAGAAATGGGTTTGACCAATCAATGCACTAGGTTGACCAACTCCTTTTGATGCCTGTGTTCCTATTTCCACTTTCTTTGAGCAAAACTATGCCATGACCTGTACCCATAGATCTCCTGAAATGAGGAGATAACTACATAATAAACATTAGTTTTATCTGTATCTCAGCATTCACCTTTCATTTTCCTTAATATATATAACATTTTATATTAACCTCCCATAAATGAGGATAATCTAGCTGCATTTTTCAACTGAATTTGGAAATGTCATGATAAGGTTACAAGGAATTACTACTATAACAGAATACAAAGAAAAGTAATTAAGAATTTGCAACTGATGTGATTATCAGATAGGTAGTTTTAACATATGAGAACTGAGAATTGAAAGACTTTAATGACTATAACTTGGAATAAGAACAGTGCTCTATTTCACAGTATACTATCGCAGCAAAGCACCTGAAGTTTTCTTTTAGAAACCTGAAATGTATTTTTGTATGGATCTTTGAGCTTTTCTGAATTTTCTCAGGTCAAAAAACATTTCATTAGTGAACTGAGACACAGGAAGTCAAGCAATAAGGCATAAGCACACACATAAGTGGAAATTGAGGCTTAATGAAGCATAATCCAAATAAAGACAGTATAAAACAATCATTGAAATGAAAGTTAAACAACAAAATGAAGATTGTTTTCCTAAGAATAAAATAAGAAAAGCTATGTTAAGTTTTCTGCATTTAGTAAGTTTAGAGCCATATGGCTATCTTTAGCCTATCTGAAGGGAATTCACAAAAGAGACACTATACACTCCAGTACTCTCCTGAAGGCACTAATGAGGCTATTGAGAAAAATAAATGTAAGCAACTCATTAACTTTGCCTTATATGGGAGTCATCACATACACAAGCATTAGAGAAATCAGGTAAATCTACATGTGTAATTTTAATTGTACATCAACCAAGCAGGCATTATCTTTTTTTCTTCTTCTTCACGGAAAGCAACTACAGTGAAAGGGCTAATTAAACCTAATAACACATGTTTAAAAATACATAGGCCAAAACTTAAGGGAATGAACAAAATTTTTTAATTGATGCTTTAACCCATAAATGTACACACATACCATGTTTTCTCAGATTAACCAATGTATTAACTTTCTGTGGCTGCGATTAAAATACCCAAGGAAAACAACTTCAAGGAAGAAAGATTTAGTTTTGGCTCAAGGCTTCAAAGAATTTGGTATAAGGTGGCTTAGCAGAACATCGTGGTGGAGAGAGTTTAGTGGGGTAGAACTGCTTATTTTATGGTATCCGACAAGCAGAGGGAGAGAGAGAAACAGAGAGAGGGAGGGGTTGGACAAAATACTATTTAAAGGCACAACTTCAATGACCTCTTTCCTCTGAATAGGCTCCCTCTCTTAAGTTTTCCACCACCTATCCATCAAATCATCAGTTGGGTCCAAGTCTTCTACATCGAGCCTCTGGGGAGAAATTCCACATTCAAGCAATAATGCACAACAGGAATTAAAATATATTTCATACTTATTTATTTAACCAAATGTACAAAGCATTTGAAGTAAGGGAAGAATAAAATGCTGCAAAGAAAGGATATAATACCAGAATATAATCATATATATGATGTTTACTAGTTTAATTATTTATCCAAACATGTTAAATATATTACATAAATAAGGAAATTTTTATGTACATTGGTAAATGCTCCCTAATTTATTTGCAGGTATTCTCAAAATTAGTTGGTGAGAGTTCTTGTCTGGAGATTGAGATTCCATTTTCACTAGATAAAACTTTGATCCTACCATAAATATTGGGCATCTCTTGGGAACAAGGCTTAAGAGGGAGAATTCCCAAGTGAGACAGAGCAGAGTTCTTATTTGTGAATTGATGCAAATTTAACTGGAATGTCAGTCTTTCTCTGCAAAACTTTTGATTTCTTCTGTGGTGTAATACCACCATCACAGTGCAAAAAGAAGAAATAAATGTCAGTTACCAGTTTACACTGAAAATAATAATAAACGAGAGGAGAAGAACTAGAGAATACAGGCTAAAACTGAAAAGTTTGCCTGTGTTCAAGCTTCTTCCAACATCAACAAGGAATATTGATACTGCTTTGACTTCATAAAAGTAAGGGCATATTTTAAGAAGTCTGCATCCAAGTCCATATTACATATACTATATGGGGCACGGTGAAGAGTAAGAGACAGCATGTAGCAGGTCCCATAATAGCTACCCAAAGACAACCATGACTTCATTTCTGTAATCTGCAAGTATGTATACTACCTTACATGGAAAACAAGGCTTTGCACATGTGAGTAAGAGTACAGATGTTAAAATGGAGAGGTCATCCTGTGTTAGCTAGATAAATCCAGCCTAACCACAGCAGACATTAAAGAATAGTTTCTGGCTACAGAGAGAAGCAAGAAAATGGAAGTAGGTGCAGAGTGATGCACATAAGAACCTAAATGAGCATGAACCAAGAAATATGAGCAGCCTCTAGAAACTGAAAGAGGTAAGATTTCCCTTACAGCCTCCAGAGGAAAATGATTTCAGGCAAATGAGTCCTGTTTCAGATCTGCAAAGTACAGAAAGTAAGATGTGGAAGTTGTGCTTCTTAGGCCACTAAGTTGTGATATTTGTTGCACTGGTAATGAAAAATGTTATGCTTTGCAAAAAGATAAAAGCTAGGATACAGTCTAGATGTAAATATTATTAGGCAATAAGGCTCAACCTACTTTTACAAGATAAATTAAAGATAATTGTAGTTCTATGTTATAATATTGTCCTCTTGTAGTGTTTTATGTTAAAGTCAGAGTGATAACTATAGGAATCTATAAGCCAGACTCAGTGTAACCGCATGTTTGTCATTTTAAATGAACCTGCCTTCACCATGTGTTAGTCAGCTTTCTGTTACCATAACAAAGACATGAGATAATCAAATAGATAAAATAAAAGGATTATTTTGGCTCATAATTTCAGAAATCCCAGTGTATGGTTGATGGGTCCTGTAGTCTTGGGCCACAGATGAAGTACATCATGGTTGGGAGGACATGCCTGAGCAGAAACCTCTCATCTAGCAGGATGCAAAGGAGAAAGGAACAGAAGACAGGGCTAAGATCCCCGTATCCTCTTCCGGGTATGACCCTAAGAACCTGCTTCCTCTTAGGAGTTCCCATGTCTGAATGGTTCTACTACCACCTAATTGTGCTATGGGCAGATCACAAGGGCTTTAACAAATGGGCCTCTGAAAGGCATTCCAGATCTATAATATAGCACACAAACGCAGATATGTAAGATTAGAAATAGAAACAGACTTTTATTGGAGTCTTGAAGGTAAGGTTAAATATTATAAGGTTTTACAATGATGTTTAGGTAATAGAAAGGTATTAAACCATTAGACTTATTAAGATAATGGCTCTGACCACAGCAAAGGAGATTGTAAAAAGGACATGGGCTTATTTAGAATGTTCCCATTTGACCATCATTTGTAGAAAATCAGAGTTTTCATTGCAAATGAAACTCTTGAGTGGTTTTGCTTAGATAAGGATAATAAGTGATTACAATCTAAATTTATTAGTCATTCAACATCTTAAGAAAGGAATGTGCCATTATTCTAGCAATAGAAGAAACAGTGCAATTAAACACCGCTAGATGAGATGCAATTGTCTCCTAATGAGAAATTAAGAAACTAAATACAGACATTACCTGTGTAATTGTAGGCAAGTGAGCACTGTATGTATAATATTTACTCATTCTATACAATTAGCCTCTTCGGTTAAATTATTTGCATATATCAAAGTGCCATCATTTTAGACTAATCAAATGCAAAGACTTTCCTCCTTTGCTAAAAAATTCTGTTGAAATATACTGAACTCAAAGTTTGATATTAAATGTAGAGTTTTAAATATAGCTGTTGTAGAAATAAATCAGGTGCCTGACATATCACTTAAGTGAGGAGTAAATTTTATCAAAATAAGTTAATCACAATTAATCTATCTTCAGAAATGAAGTGTTCTATTTATAGTTTGTGATAGCACATTTGAGTTGTAGGCAATTTTGGTATGTTTCTATTCAAAGTGAGATGGGTTAGGATATTCAGTAAGTCATTCAAATTGCTAAAAGCATTCAGATAAAGAGACATGTGTACTAAAATTAAAATTTAACCAGCATACTGAGGTAAACATTGAAAAGAATAATTTTAGAAAACATCTAGTTTTAATGTAATGGTTTGACTTGTTAAATTTTTTTATTACAAGGTTCTTGTTACCCACAAGGAATTTACACTCGAATGATGAAAACATAACAAGTACATACTTATTTATAACCACTGACAATAATAAAAGGCACATAAAACGACTACAAGTAGCATGTTATAAACAACTATAGCTATGAAACATATATATGCATACATGAGTATAGAGATGTGCACATAGGTGTGTATGCGTAAATATGTGATAACTGTAGGAAGACTGCAAGGTCAAAAAATTCTCTGTCCTAAAAATGAGTAATATTTTACACAGCAATAAAAAGAAAATATTAGAAAATGAAAAATAATGCAGAGCAGTGTCTTATCTATTTAGCCTCTGAAATAAAAATCACATTAGATACATTATTCAGTGTTTTGTGACCTATTTTCATTTTTTCAAAGTATCTAATTTATAGCTTGTTTTAAAAAGTGTTCCTATTATTTTAATGTATTGACCGTATTTTTATGGATTTATACAATTTTTTTTGAGTTCCAATGTAGCATGCCTAGAAATTTAGTGAGGAGAAGGCAACGAATTATAAAGAATCTCCTGCCCTATTAAATTGAGGGAGTCAGAAAAAGAGTTAAACAAATGTGAGTGAACGATATGCTATCATAGGTTCAGTAACTGCTCTTCCAACAATTCAGTGAGTTGATCTAACTTCTTTAACTTCAGGAGTCTGGGAAGTTCTTTCTGACAAGCCAAAAAGGTAAGACCTAAATGACAGCGGCACTGAAAAGAACGGCATTAGATCTGACTGAATCCCCTGTCATTAGTTCTGTGGATCTTTGACAAAGCAACTTTTATATAAGATTTTGTAAGAAACTACAGGCCTCTGGCAATCTCCTTCCATCACATAAATGTTAAGCTTATTCAGGAAAGTGTCTACACTACAAATTCTGGTATCATTTTCACTAGGAAAGTTCAACAGCAGACATAAGAATAAAAAAGAATCGGAAGAAATTTAAGGCATAAAACTAAAGTCCTTTATTACTGAGACAATGATGATGCCATTAGGTGAATTATTATTGCTACTTTTACTGCAGCTGCAGCCTGAAGCCAGAGCCTCACGTGGGCCAGGCAATCATTCTGCAAATAAATTCAACCTCCACCCTTTGTGGACCATGAATTAAAATGCAACATATGATTGTTTTGTAATTAATGACTCTGCTTGCAGAAGATAAAATGAATATATTTCTTGTTCACTGAATTATGTTAATAACACAATATAAGAAATAAACATTAAATACGTTATTTTACGAAATTGTTAAGTGCTAAGTTAGTGGAAAAGAAAGAAGAAAAATTTTTCAAAAAACTTTTGTTAATTGTGGAACTTTGAAAATCATTCTACTGAGTGTTAGCATCCTAATGTTACAAAGCAAATATTACATGTTATAAGATCTTCAATAATGAGTGTCTTGTTTCCACATATTTCCTCATCTCTACTTTTATTGAGATATATTTGACAAATAAAATTATATAATGTACATTTACAATATACAATGCTTTTTATATTTTGACACATGTATGTGTTATAAAATGGTAACCATAGTCATGTTAATCACCTTATCTATGTTGTCAAATATTTATCACTTATTTTTATTGTGAGGATATACAAGAGCTATTCTCAAATTCTAGTACAGATTATAGTCACTGTGCTGTACAACAGATCTCCAGAACTACATATTGGATGCCACCATTGGCATGTATGCATGTATTAATAAGGCCTGTACCATAAAATATAAAGCTGAGTTATGCGAGTTATAGTATCCTTTTCTGTTGAATTGTGCAATAGAGATACTGGCCTAAGAAAGGAGTTGACTCCTATCTATGAATCATTGTGAGAAAACAGAACCATTTATACAGACTGAAAGGAAAAGGAAAAAATCCAGAGAACAACTACAAAAAGGAACAGGAGAGACTGGGTGGATCAGATTCTCCCTCAAACACTGCATCCTATTCTGTTGCTAAACCACAACATACTGGACTATTTTACCTGGAGCAAAACACCCCAACAGGAAGTAAACTCAGTAATTATAATGATAGTTAACTGAATTATTTTTTTAGTGTTCAGCCCAAGGCCACTACAGGTACAAATAGCTTGTAGCACACTGATCAGTGTGGTTCTGTGGCTAAATTCATTATTGGCACTTAATTCTATCTTTTTCTCTCTTTGTCCTTAAAAGCAACAGCTGTACATATATGCTTCAACACATTTAAGAGTATACTTTGATTAATTCATTTAATATGGCAAGCACAGAATGGTCACAAGCTGATTCAATAAGAGAAGAATGAAAGGAATTATAGAGATGAAAGAAAATTGAGGAAGGCAATTAGTAGTTGTTTATAGTATGAATGGTGACATCAAAATTCTAAAAAAAAATCACTATCCCTAGAGATGTACAGTTGGCTGTGGACATATAAAAAGTGCTCCTTTATGTGTGTATTACAAGGCAATGGTGATATAGGATACAGGAGTAGAAAAAATGTAAAAATCTCACCCTTCAGAGAGATATAAAGTTATGCTTAGAAGGCAGAAGTTGCAGTCATATAGTCAGTGAAGGCAACTCAGGCTTTTAAATTTATCCTTTGGGCACTATTTTTGGGGGAATCAAATTCCTACTAAAATGTAATTCTCTCTGGAGTAGTACTACATAGACGTTGTAAATTTAAACAGTGTTTTTAACATCAGGAAGCTGGAAGGACAAAGATGCAACCAAACAAAAACTATCTAATTTCATGGCTCCATCCTTCAGAGATCAAGACGTACTTGGTTCCGATAAGAATCTGTGTGTGCACATTGCTGTCCGGGTTTGTCAGAGGATCCTCATGTGCAGACAGGCTTGAGAATCAGTGATATATTGTCACAGGTTGCTATTGCTGATCATTAACTCTCTAGGAACGTGTATCTAAATTACCCAGAAGACATTAAAACACAGGTTACTGGCCCATACTACTGGAAATTCTGGTCCAAATAATGCATTTGTATCCAGGTCCCAAGTGATGTTGATGCTGGTCTAATGCAAAACTGTTTAAATTTATACTATGCCTACCAAGCCCCTAGGGTTCTCATTCATGGGTAGAGTCTGTGTCCGCTGATTTGACAATGCTGCTGATATGGATGTTGCCTGCTCACACTGACTTGTCAGAACCTGGTCTTCTCATTGAGAACTGAAGGCATTCGACTCAAAGAAGTGGGATGACACCGAGCAGAAACTTGTCATAATTCCCAGTTTTGTCAAGATATGACACTGAGCACACTAAGAAGACTGTGCTAATTACACACATTAATTTCAAAAAGGCTGTATTCACGATAGGCATAGCATTGGAGGACAGTGAAGGCCATGAAGAAAGGTAGTCCCAGAAAGTGACAGAGTACTGTGATGAGAAATTCCACAATTTAGAGCTGGGGCTAGGGAGCACAGGGCTAAGAATTGCATAGACCAGAGAGGATTATCTTAGACTTTTAGGTAGCCTACTTGAGAGTAAGAATATTGTTATCTAACTAGCACAGATGAGTTAACCCTAAAGGAAGTAATGTTTGTAAAATCCATAGTACTCCACCTCACACACATCAAGCAGTCCAACAAATGCTAACTATTACTATTCACTTAAAACTATTAATAAATATTTCTTAAATAGTTTTATATACTTTGGCAATTACATCATTAAGTTTCTATTCATTTTGAGATAATGAAGCCAGAACTATAGCATAGGCTATTTTTCTTTCATTTTTCCATGGATATATTAATATTTACAATAAGAAAATGAAACACTTTTGCAGCCCATTTATTGCAAATATAATTAGGAACTTGGTAGACTCCCATTTCAGAAAACATTAGTTGATAATTTCTTGAAAAATTCTTCTGTAATTCCAGCTACTAAGAAGGCTGAGGCAGGATTATAAATCTGAAGCCAGCCTGGACAACTTTGCAAGATCATGTTTCAATTTTTTTAAATTAAAAATATTCTTGCATGTTTTTTCTAATATCAAAGAAATTGGGAATAATTGAAATTTCAAAATCAGCTAAGGTGGTGACACAGTGTTTCTTCCTTGCACTGCAGGTTCTCTGTTCAGTGATTATACATGCATTTATTTTGCAGTTCATCTTTTAGATCTGAGATGGAAGGGCATGTCTCCAGGGATGTATCATGATCACCCTACCCAATATCGCCCCTTCTCCCACTGTTCACTCGCATTTTCCCCACAGAATTTACTTCAGCCTAATTGAATGTTATTTGTTGTGCAATTTCTTGTGTTTCATCTTCCCCGCTGAAAGAGAAGAGCCATGAAAGCACAGTCGTCGTCTAGAGTACAGTGTGGTAAATTCCTCTCTCAGGACATTTGTATTTGTCTTTTCCTCGGTCTCTGATTTCACATGGCTCCTCTGCCAGTCTGTGCCCTGAACACTGCATTCAAAATATCAACATGTGGTACCTCCTACACACTTTATACTGCTTCAGTATTCATCATTAGCCTTATTCCAGCCTGATGTAATACTTATATGTTTGGATGTTTACTGTGTATCTGTCTTTTTCCATGGTAAATAAGATCTAGTGGAAGAAAAACAGTATTCCTTTTCTCCGGAGCTGCTACAATAGAACCTAGAACAAAGTAAGTGCTCAGTAAAATTTTTACAAACAAACACGATTAATGTAATACTCTCAGACCTATTAAAAATATCCAATGCTTATATTCTGTTGTTAGAACAAGTGCAGTTTATTTTTATAACTTTTACTTTTAATATCTTTTACTGAAAGCTACACAGTTGGAGTTTAATTAGGGGAACTTATTTCATTAGAAGTTTAATTTCTTTTGATGTGGAACTGAACATGCTACTATAAATGCAAAGAATCAGATTTGCTAGAAAATAGCAACTCTAAATTTATGGCTGTGACTCTAATGTGATAGCACCTGGAAGTCTCTGCTACAGTATTTTTCACATTTTTTTTTTACCTGCATACCATACTTTATAGGCTAGATAGTAAAATTAATCCATGTGGAATAGCATAAATTTTTCTGTAAAGTCACTCAAGCCTTTTCCCAGTTTAATTTGATTCTGTAACTCTCCACCAAGTTCAAGAGGCTTTTTTTTTATCATTTTGGAAAGAAATTTCAGAATCGAAACATATGAGCTTCCAAAATATGTCAAAGGAGAACAAGGGGATTTCAATTACACTGGCTAAAATAGCTCTGAAAATCGCACTATATTTAGTAATATAGTGTTTTATCCCAGTGGCATGTCCTAAATTATTCCATTCTCTTCTCAAATATATCAGAAGGAAACAAGATAAAATGAATGATATTCACTAGAGTTGAATAAGAGGAATTGACCTTTTTCAGTTTGGCATCAGATAAAAGTTAGTTTCCTGAGGATGAATTACAGTTAGTGTGTCTTTCCAATGTAAACATAAACAGTGCTATTTACTTAAAACATGGAGGCACCAATGTCTTAAACCTATTAACTTAATTTTGAAATAAATGGTTTCAAACAAATATTTAAAATCTGTTATAAAGTTTGGACATACATTGCTAGGCACGGTAGCACATGCCTATAATACAAGTTATTCAGAATGGTGAGGCAAGAGGATTGTATGTTCGAAGCAAAGCTAGACAACTTAGTAAGTCCTTGTCTCACCAGGAAAATAAACCCTAAAAATTCTGGGAATAGAGCTCAGTGGTACAGCTGTTGCTAGCATGTTTGAGGCTCTAGATTCTATCTCTAGTATTGCACAAAAGAATAGATACACTGTATGTTGATAATTATACAAGCTCACTGATGAGATCATGAAGATTGCACTGCTTGTTTGAACTACTTTGTGCTTGCAAACATCCACGTAAAAGCTAAAATCCACTGTAAGCAAAACAGTGGAAGGACACCAATATCTGAATGTAGAGCACTCTGGTACATCTATTTGATGGAATTCTACCCAGTTTTTCCAAAGTTAATACCATAGATGTGTTTTTGATCGATGAGAAATATTTCTTCTATATCGTAAGTGAAGGAAGCATGCTTTGAAATCCTGTATATCCTGTGATGCATCTCTTACTGTAATTATTGTACTTAACAAACACTAATTTGTCCACACTTTGTGTGCGACACTCTAGGCTCTTTTCAAAGCTTCAGTGTAAGTGATTATATCCTCATAATAACCCTGTGACTGGTGAATTATAGAACAGGGGCACTTCGGGTTATGAACACCTTTGTTTGGGAACCATTTCTTTCACAAATGCAAGCATGTGGTAACATCTTTTTGTCTGCAAACTCTGCACTGGATGACAACCATGACCATGGCCATCTTTCCCATGTGAACATGAGCATGGTCATCTTTGTGAACAGAGGCAATACTGAATTGTATCCATTTGTTTAAGGTACAAGGAGGCTAAAAGCGTTGGCCAGGATCACAAGGCAGGAAAGAGCTCAGACAGGAGAGGACGCTAAGAGTCGAGCCTGAGAAATTTGGCTCAAAAGCCTTGGTCTTCATCATGTTACTGCAAATCATATAAATTTAATCAGATGTATTTACATATATTGAGCAGAAAGAAGACTTGAAAGTATATGCCAAGTTCACTGTGGCTAATGATGTATAAGGAACATGGATTTTTTAAAGAAAACATTTTTATGTTTATTTCTAACTGTTTCATATCCATCATGTATGACTTATAGGGAAATAAAATTTCTTTTTGAAATGTAAAATGGATGCTGGGTGAGTTCTTGGTCACTTTTTGTAACAAGTGAAATGTATACATACAACAGGATTTTCTCTTTCTCCCCTTTTGATTGGTTGCTCCTGCGTTCCAATATCCCAGGCTTTCTTGAGTCAGTTTGCCTGCCAAGATTAGAGGGCAGCATGAAACTGTAACTCACAGGGATGTTGGCATTCAGTGTGCATTGTCATGACCACTGGAGCAGGCTTCTCACATCTGCACAGTTGCAACTTGTGAAGTGGTGGCTGGTTTCTATTTGAGAAGGAGTGGGAGGAGCCAACATGCAGGTTCACAGCTATGCCTGGTACACTTTGCCTCCTCTCACCCTGGAGAGGTGAGGTGGGAATGGGGTGATATTTCTTCACAACACTGCGCTCTGCCCAGGGCCATTAGCAATATCCAGCCCTCCCCTTGGGAACAAGCTATGCAGGCCTTATAGAGCCTTGGGCAGATTCTCTAGGCCCAGACTGGCACTACATTTCAGGTAAGCCAGCAACTGTGTTGTTGGTTCTCTCAGTTTAGAATGCTCTTAAAGATTTTGTCCTCAAATGAGAGTCTTTGCCAAAAATCACAGAATACTCTTACAGGGATGCATGAATTGCTCGTGTCTTGGATTATTAGATGCTTTAGTTTCAAAATAATGGATGACTTTTATTTTGTCCTATGTGAATAAATTTTGAAGAAAAGGACTAAATTTATCATGTTGATGCAATTAATGCAAACAGCTTTGGCATTTGCTTCCTATTTGTTGATATATTTTCTTCTACACTAAGATTCAAAGGTTATCATTAATTGACAAATGATTATCATTTTATCTAGTCACTAAAGATATATTTATCATGGCCAAATGTAGCGGAGCATGCAAAAACAAATTAACTTTACTAGCTGATATGTGAACATTGTATTTTTAAAAGTCTATCATTACACATCTAGTAATTCTGTATCACTAAGATTTGAAAGTATATCATGTGTACAATAGGATGTACCACTAATTTTTATTTATTTATTTTTACTTATTTATTTACTGTCTTTTGAGACAGGTAGTTCAGGCTGTACAGTTCAGGCTGGCCTTGAACTCACTTTGTAGCCCAGGCTGGCCTCAAACTTGCGATGATCCTCCTGCCTCAGCCTCCTGAGTGTTGGGATTATAGGTATGCACCTACATGCCTGACACTGTTTTTAGGATAGATGCCATTAACATTTGTTTTTGCAACAAAGGAACAACAGCAAAAGCCAGTAGAACAAGTAAAACTGTTTGCTTAAGATTAAAAATGCATTCTCTTTCAGCCATAAAATGAGACCACAAAAGTATATGTAACAGTGACCTATTATGTTAATGACATTAACTCTTATGTACAATTTTAAAAATCTGGCTGTAAAATAGTTTTTAGCAGAGGACATAAAGAAGGAAATAAGAACCCACAACAAACTTGGCAGAAGGGCAGAAATTATCAGATTGCCACAAACTTTAAAAAAATTCTTTTTGGCTAATGCATTCACAAAATATCAGTTATATTTATCAAAATAGCCCACCTTTCTCCCTAGGTGGTTCTGAAAAAAACTGAAACTTTAATTATAAATGTTACTGTGGTTGAAATTATATCCATGAAAGGAAAAATGTGAAAACAAAGCCTTTATCAGTGATTTGCATGAGCACTTGTATTCTTTTTAGTAAGAATCGGCATGGATAGAGAGCAGAAGAGGAGACGTCAGGACAGATGGGAACTATCTTTGGTCTTAACTGATGCTGCAGATCTGGATTCTACTGGTAGCTTGTGCACAGGTAGCCCCACACCCGAAACGCACCCTTGCGTACACCCACATTTCAGTCATGTAGCCAGTAAGCTTTCTAGCTTATTATCCCCCAAAGTCAATACCATGACCCACCGCACTACATAGTGTTTCCGGGCCAGAAAAGTAAGAGTGCAAAAGTGAAGGGAGTGAATTTGGGAAAAAGGTGGCCAAGGAAAATTGGTTGGTGATCAAGAGCATGTGGAGAGGCAAAGAAAGATGAATTTCTGTGAACTAGTTGGCTGGAAGCCAAACTAGGGAGTCAGGTAGAGTCAGACAGACGTAGAGCACAGATAAGAAGACTGCTTTCAGAACATGAAAAGGAATGGGGTCTGCACTGATGCAGAGAGTCGCACCTAGATAATAGTGGGATTCTCTGAGCACCTGCAACCAGACATGTGGAAAATCACCTGGCCACCATGAAGCCTTGGTAGGGAATAAGTGTGGAACATGAGACTAGGGAGAAAATTATTCTGTACACATTATTTTTGCAGATTCCATTTTAACATAGAAATACATTATAGGAATATTTTTATAACAATACAGGTTTGCTTCATGTTTAAAAATATTGGGCAAGAATATTTTATAAAATAAATTATTATTTATTCTTTATCCATTCTCAAAAATGTTGGCACACTTCCTACTGAAAACAATGTCTACAAGGCTAATCTTACCACGCGCAGTGGCACCGGCCTCTAATCTCAGTTACTGTGAAGGCTGAGGCAGGAGGATTGCATGCTTGAGGCCAGCCTGGTCATTTAGCAAGACCTTGTAGCAATATGAACAATAGAAAAGGGCTGCAAATGTAGCTTAAGGGTAGAGCCTTTGCCTAGCATGTATGTTCAAGGCCTTGAGCTCAATCCCCAGCACCAACACACACACACAGACACACACAGACACACACAGACACACATACACATACACACACGCACACACACAGGCTAAAGTTTTGCATTTTTCTTCTATCTTCTCTTTATTTTAAAATGTCATGGGTGGTGCCAAATAACCATTCAATATGCATTGAAAATTTTGTTATGCTATGTATTTTATAATATTTGTGATGCTGAATATTCTTTGCTTTAAAAGATACTATGTGTATGCTAAGAGCCAATACTAAGAATATTTTGAAAAAGCAGCTTTCTGTCCTCAGATGTTACAGTCTACAAAGAAGCATAACATAAACAAATTAACAATTTAAATATGTGTGTCAGCTAGAATGAAGCTAAACAATGCAGAGAAAGGTAGATAGAGGGTGAAGGATGTGGGGACAGAATATTGTCTTAAAGAGAGTCAGTGGGAATGGCTGACAGCACTTTAAGAGACCTGAGTCAGGAGCCAATGATGGGAACTTGATGACCTCTAATAAAAGAACATTGTATGCAGAAAAAAGAGCAGCCCAAGGAGGGTTCTAGAAGAAAAAAGAAGGCGATCATTGTGTGGAGAGAGAAGGAGCTGGGAGAAGAGAGATATGGTCAGGGACTCAGGGAACAGGGCCAGGGGAAGGTTGGGACTTGCAGGGCCTCAGAAACTACAGTAAAG
>PVLD010031504.1:0-15651 GCA_004027595.1 Dinomys branickii | reverse complement strand
AAAAAAAAAAAAAAAAAAAAAAAAAAAAAAAAAAATTAGTGAATCAAAGAGTTGGTTTTTCGAAAGAATAAATAAAATTGATAAACCCCTACCAACCTTATAAAAAAAAAGGGAAAGAACACAAATTCATGCAATAAGGAATGAAAAGGATGAAATCACTACAGATTGCACAGAAATTCAAAAGATCATTAATACCTACTTTGAAAATCTTGACTCCCATAGGATAGAAAATTCAGAAGAAATGGACAGATTCCTAGAAATGTACAAATTACCAAAATTGAATCATGAAAACTCAAAAATCCTGAACAACCCAATATGAATTAATGAGATTGAAAATGTCATTAAAAACTTACCCACAAAGAAGAGCCCAGGCCCTGATGGATTCACAGCAGAATTCTATAAAACATTCAGAGAAGATTTAATGCGAACACTCCTCAAACTCTTCAATGAAATTGAAAAGGAAGCAACTCTCCCTAACACATTTCTGGAGGCAAATATTATACTGATACCAAAACCAGAGAAGGACCCAACCAAGAAAGAGAACTATAGGCCAATCTCTCTAATGAACATAGATGCAAAGATACTCAACAAAATAATAGCAAATAGAATGCAGCAAATCATAAGGAAAATTATACACCATGACCAGGTTGGATTTATTCCAGGAATGCAGGGATGGTTCAATATTCACAAATCAATTAATGTAATACATCATATCAATACAGCCAAAGACAAAAACCACATGATCATCTCAATAGATGCAGAAAAAGCTTTCGATAAAGTCCGACATGCATTCATGTTAAAAACCCTAGAAAGAATAGGAATAGATGGCCTCTACCTCAATCTGATCAAGGCCATCTACAACAAACCAACAGCCAACATCATACTAAATAGACATAAACTGAAAACTTTCACTTTAAAGTCAGGAACAAGACAAGGATGTCCATCGTCACCACTCCTATTCAACATAGTTCTAGAAGCATTAGCCAGAGCAATTAGACAAGAGAGAGAAATAAAAGGAATAAGGATAGGAAGGGAAGAAGTTAAACTATCACTATTTGCAGATGACATGATACTATACATGGAGGACCCCAAAAACTCCACAAGAAAATTCCTGGAATTAATTGACAAATTCAGCAGAGTAGCTGGATACAAAGTCAACACCCAAAAATCAATAGCATTCCTATACACGAACAACAAACAGACTGAGAGAAATTGAGGAAACCATACCTTTTACAATAGCATCTAAGAAATTGAAATACTTAGGAATCAATCTAACAAAGAATGTGAAAGATTTATTCAGTGAAAACTACAGTACTCTCAAAAAAGAGATCAAAGAGGATTTCAATAAGTGGAAAAACATACGCTGCTCATGGTTAGGAAGAACCAACATTGTGAAAATGGCCATACTACCCAAACTGTTGTACAGATTCAATGCAATTCCCATTAAATTACCATTAGCATACCTCACAGATCTAGAGAAAATATGCCTCAAATTCATCTGGAACCAGAAGAGACCCAGAATAGCAAAAGGAATCCTGGGCAACAAGGACAAGTCAGGTGGAATCACAATCCCTGACCTGAAATTATACTACAAAGCTACTGTAATAAAATCAACGTGGTACTGGCTAAAAAGCAGACCTGACGATCAATGGAACAGACTGGAAGATGCAACCACAACGAAAAACACATACTCAGCCACCTAATATTTGACAAAGGGGCCAACCAAGCTCACTGGAAAAAAGATGGCCTATTTAATAAATGGTGCTGGAAAAACTGGCTTGCCTCTTGCCGAAAACTGAAAATAGACCCAAGTCTATCACCATGCACCAAACTGAGATCAAAATGGATCACAGATCTCAACATTAAAACAGAAACTCTAAATCTATTGGAAGAGAAAGTTGGTAAAAATCTTGAGAAGACATAGGAGTAGGCAGAGAGTTCATGAACAAAAGTGAAACTGCAAGGGAAACATTTCAAAGAATCGATAACTGGGACCTCATCCTACTGAAAAGTTTTTGCACATCTAAAGAAATCACCAGCAAAGTAAAAAGAAAACCCACAAATTGGGAAAAAATCCTAGCTGGCTGTCCCTCAGACAAAGGTCTTCTATTTAGAACATACGAAGAATTAAAAAACATGTACCTGTCCAAATTCAAAGACCCGATCCAGAAATGGGCATCTGAGATGAATACACACTTCTCAGATAAAGAAATGCAAATGGCAAATAAATATATGAGAAAATGTTCCACATCTTTAGTCATTCGAGTAATGCAAATAAAAACAACATTGAGATTTCATCTCACCCCAGTAAGATTGGCCAGTATTAAGAAATCATCCAATAACAAATGCTGGTGAGGCTGTGGAGAAATAGGGACTCTACTGCACTGCTCATGGGATTGCAGACTGGTGCAACCACTGTGGAGAGCCGTTTGGAGATTTCTCAGCAAACTAGGTCTAGAGGATCCATTCAAACCAGCTATTCCCCTTCTGGGTATTTTCCCAGAAGATCTGAAAACATCATATCACTGTGATATATGTACACCCATGTTTATAGCAGCGCAATTTGTAATAGCTAAATTGTGGAAGCAACCCAAATGTCCATCCACAGAGGACTGGATGAAAAAACTGTGGCATTTTTATATAATGGAATATTACTCAGCTATAAAGAGGGACAGATTTGGGGCTTTTGTAGGCAAATGATCACAATTAGACACCATACTCATAAGTGAAATAAATCAGAGGAACATATACAAGCAACGTATTGTGTCACTAGTGTAAGAACCTGACGGCGGGAATATAAACTAAGAGGCGTGAAGAAAATCTGTTCAAAAGTAAAGAACAGATGGGATGAGGGAAAGGAGAAAAGAAAGAAAGAGGCAAAAATGTATGTATATATGTATGTACATATGTGCAGGATGGCTAACATGGTTCTACTATTGTCTTATGTCACTTAATGGTAAGGAATAGTTGATGACTGGTTGTTTGATCAATCTTGTATGTCTATGTGTGTTTTCCTGAGGACACACTTTGAAGTTATGAATATGCAATGCGACAACTATTGTTGGTTTCCTGTTGCTTTGTCTATAATTCAATTTCTATTATACTGTTATTGTGCTACTTTGTGTTCCTTTGTTAATGCTTTCCTCTTTTTTTGTTGATGTAGTTCTTTTTATTTTACACTTTAAAAAATTTTTTTAAAAATTATATTAAAAAAAGGAAGGGAGGGATAATTATGTATGTATGTATGTATGTATATGCAGCATATCTAACATAGTTGTACTACTGACTTAGGTCACTTTATTGTAAGGAATAGTTGATGATTATTTGTTTGATCAATTTTGCATGTCTATATCTGTTTTCCTGAGTATACATTTCGAAGTTATCAATATGTAATGCAACAACCATTGTTAATTCCCTGTCACCTTATCTGTAATTCAGTTTTGATTGTACTATTCTTGTGCTACTTTGTGTCTGTTTGTTAATGTTTTTGTTCTTTTACTTTTAAAATAAAAAAGTGTCCAAAAAAAAGATATATTTGAGTATGCTTGCAGTTTTGAAAATTAAATTAGTTAAGGTATACAAATATGAAAGGCAAAAATAGTGTTTATAACATTGTGATTTTAAACGGCTTTAAAAGCTTTTTAAGTGGCTTTAAAAGAATGTTAGACAATTTCAAATTGATCTCTAGTTTCACTTGCACAACAAAAAAAATCAGCTGAAAAATTCAGTGTATCACCTCACAGTTTTGTTCATACATTATTAAATAAGTATCTTGGCTGAGGATTTTTTTCCTTTTCATAGGCTGATTTTTTTCCTAAGAGTAGGTTGACCAGCTGTTTTTACTAGATGGGTTGAGCTTTTACTAATCTCTAAATGTAAATTGATTGTATCACTGATGATATGACGATATATGTTTCTCTTCATGAGAATGAAAATGTTTCATTTAGAATGATAACATTACAGGGTCATTGTTCTCAATAATTGACTATATAAAATCTAAGCATAACATAATTATTATAGTGTGTTAATCCACTTGATGCTATTTGTTGAAGGAATAATTGCTATAGTGTATTTTTCCTTAATTTATTTATTTATTTATTTATTTATTTTTTTTTTCCAGGACCGGGGATCGAACTCAGGGCCTTAGTGCTTAGCGGGCAAGCACTTACACCACTGAGCTATACCTCCAGCCCTTTTTTCCTTAATTTACCATAAATTTTATATATTCTTTTTTTAACATGACAATGTATTAAGGTTGTGCTTTTTATTTTTTTTATAAAGAAAGCTGATCTACATTTAGCAGTTAATTCCCTGGTTGGCTTTCAGGTGAACAAGAGAAACATATAGGTTACCCACTACTTCATCCAGTATTAACCTTCTCAGGCTGCCAATTTTTAAAAAAAGTATAATATTTGAGCCAGAGCTGCATTCAATAGGTGTGTCAGAACATTTCTATGAGAGATCTGATTGGTTCTACCTTGTATAGTTTGAGATTAAATGTATAATTAGTGCATTAAAACATTTTAATGTATAGTTAGTCCATTAAAACATGTTAAAAAACAACTTACGGGAGGTCCGGTGTCCCCTTTTGGCCCTCTCAGATACTCCATTTCAAGCATTGTGTTAAGATCCTCATAATAATAATAATCATAAAGCTCAGATTCACTATTTTCGATGAGATAAGTAGCATCAGAATAAAATTCACCCTTCTTCCTTAAATCAAGGTGATTATCCACAGATGGCTCATCTGTCACTCTGTACAAGGTTGTATTTAAAATCTGTTCCATTTCCATGAGTTCATTAGTGTGTAGATTTGCTGTGATAGCCTTCTTGAGATTAGTAATTTTATCTTGCTTTGTATATGAAAGAATAGATGACATCTTCTTAAACAGTGACAGACTTGTTACTGTATCATGTTGTGTGATGTTGTTGGATATGTTTAGCAGAGGACTAAATTTCTCCTCTGTAGTCATCCTTGTCTCTCTGAGGCCAGGATCAATCATTGGCAGGTTTAAATTTGTCTCACCATGTTCTGCAGTAATGGCTTCCTTGTTCTGAATCCCATAATTCTTGAGATCCAGAGCAGAGACATTTCCTGAGTGAAGAGAAGGGAACTGAGATCTTAATATCTGCTCTTCTTGTCTTTTATGCTCTGTTGGAGCATCATTACTTACGATATTTGGGGTGTGTTGGCTTGCTTCAGTAACTGTTTTCTCTGACAGTCCTTTTGCACCAAACCATTGGGGCAGGGAAGGGTGTTCCAGTCTTTTAGTCGGTGTGATAGTTGTGCAAGGAAAGTTTGCTTCTGGTTGTTTTTCAACTGCTTGGTGACACTGCTGTTTGACATATCTGCAGTAGTCTGCAGAAGCTTCTGCAGAAGGAATAATGTCCAACTGACATACTATTCCTTCAAAATGGACAGAATTGTTATACATACTTCCTAAGGTAAACACACTGTTAGAGTCAAATGCCTGCACTTCTGAAGCAGTCTCTCTGCTAAAATATTTATTTCCACACTCAATAAACATTGAGACAACTTGGTTTCTAATAGTAATGGCAAATGAGTGCCATCGTTTGTCATGAACAGTATAGTTGAAAAACACAGACTGCTTTCCTCCAATGTATACCATTAGCTTTTTAGGTAGTAATTGGACTCCTAATTGCAGTCTATTTTTATTTCTAACAGTGAAGAAAAATGCATTATTCACTTTATGGGACTGTAATGCAATTAATATCGTAAATGGCTGTGCTAAGTTGACTGGTAAAATTTTCATGAGAGGTGACTCAATATAAGCATCATGTTTTAAAATTACACCTGAGTCTGTTAAATAGACCCCCTGAGGTAATGATGTAGAGGATGATGGCACAGCAGTCACTGGTGATGGGTGTCTTACATCTTTGCCTCCAAGGCCTAGTTGTTGAAGAATATCTATGCCTGGAAATTAAAGAAGAAAGAGAAACAAAGAATCTTACTCTTATGCATTTATATTTGAGTAACACAAACATTCTTCCTTGTATAAACAGTAATTTCCAAAGTAAGAATGCTGTATTGATATTTTTCAGGTAACAACAGGTAGGGAGAGGGAGAATAAGATGTTACATTCAATAATTTCAATAAAGTATGTACATAAATATGCACACAATCCACACACCAATACCTTTTAACCCAAAACTCAATTTGAAATTATTTTAGTCCACTCATTTTTCCCACTTGAATATGATTATTTGTTACTCACATATATATATATTCAACATATATATTCATATATGTTGTTCATACACACACATGCACACACACATATATATGTTCATTTGAATGAATAGAATAAGAATCCATATGCTATGTTAATCTATGACATGAGTACCATTGCCCAATGCTACCTGACTCTAAGGTTGTACATATTTAAATCTCAGAAGTGAATGAGGAGAGAAAAACCTTTGAAAATTAAAATACTTAAAGTATACACAATCATAAACTATTATTCTATGATGTCAAGTAAGCTTTTCTCACATAAATGAGCAGTCACATTTATTTGGTGATATCAAGAGCTGCTCCTTGTCCCCAAAACACTTCTTATGGCAAAAACCAAGTCCCTTCAGGAATTACCTCGACTTACTAATGTCATTAAAGGAAATATTATTATTGGGAAAAGCACTGTTTGAAAACTTTATAGATATGTTTTCAGCATTTCTTAAATGCATAAGTATGTTTCCTCCAACCATATTCTATTGGAGTTTTTATCACAAATAACTTTTCCTTGAATCCAATATCTTGAAATGCTTATTACTCAATAAGACTCTTGTTAGTGAACTACTGCATTCCTAAAATAAAATGTATTGTCTTGTTATATGTTTTTCTTTAAGTAATTTTTTTGACATTTTGACTGATAATTTGCTGGATTTTCTACAAATTTATGCAGAATCCTTATATCCAGTTTATGAGTTAGACATCTCTGTTTTTGTCTTATTGTTCAATATTTATCAGACTGTAATATGGAAATTTTATTATTTTAATGAAAGGTTAAATAATTTTTGGATTATCTTTTTCTGAGAAATTATATAAAGCTCCTCTGCAAATGAAATTTATCCTGCTGGTTCTTTTATTGCTAGCACATCAGCTACTTTCCTAATCTCTATGATGTGAATTAATTTATTCTAGCTTTTAGTGTATCTTGAGCCAATTTTAGAAATTTAAATTTTCTGTTAAAGAAATTTGTTTTAGGCTTTCGAATGTATTATCCAAAAATCTTCATGTAGTAATTGTTTTACAATTCTTTTTGTTTTCCGATTTCTGTCATTTTTCCAATTTTGAATATTTCCTTCAAAATGAAGACTGTTTCATTACTGGTCATTTCAAATGTATAGCCCTTGGATTTGCTTATTTTTTATATTATATTTTCTATGGCATTAATTAACTTTAGCATTCGTCTTTATTAATTATCTTTTCCCTTATTTTCTTTTTCGAATTTCAGAAGCTCAGTACTTACGTCGTGGTTTTTTCTTATCTTCCTTGATGATGAAGGAATTTAAGCTCATATTCTTCCTGAGTACATGCTTTAGTGGTATCCCATAGATTTTGGTATATGGTATCTTCATTTCTGTTGTTTTCTATTCTGTTCTGTTCCCACATTTTCTTCAGATAATCTCACCTTATGCAGTAGATTCCTTGGTCACTTTTGCTGCAGTTTATCCTCTATTAGTTTCCCCAAGAAGGGTCATGGGATCATTTCCTGAGTGTTCAACTTTGCAAAAATGCGTGTTTGTAGCCTTACACCTTAAATATAATTAGATAAACATTTCTTTGCTGATACTTTCTTTCCTTGAAGTATCTCATAGGTATTGATCCATCATTCCTAAGAGTTGTTACAGTAGAGAAATCTGAAGCCTGGTAAATTTCTTTGTCCTTATATGTGACTCACTTTTCTGCCTTCATGCCTCAAAGAGTTGTTATTTGTCTTGAAATGCTGTGATGTGATTAGAATGCAGCTCCCTACTGACCATCCGGATGTTTCCAGGTGCATATTTTGCCCATCCATGGTATAGATTCAAGACTTCTTTTCACTTCAACAAAGTTGGCAGGAATTATACCTCAGCTTCTAATTCCTAGTTTCCTTCAGAAATTCCTATTTTGAATATGTTGAATCAAGCATATATATATATATGTATATAATATGTCACTTGTCTGTAATTCTTTTTAGTATATGTGTTATCTTCAGTTTTTTTTGGTCTTATTTCCATCCTCACTGTTTTCACCATATCAAATTTTCCTCTGGACTCCTTCTAATTTTATCTGAATTTATAAGGTTTTTATTTCTATGCATGTGTGCCTATACATTCACATTTCATTTCTTTTTGAATGTCTTTCTTTCCTTTCTCCAGAGTATTCTTCCTTTCCCTGGGTATATTTCTGTTTTACATCTTATTTCATGTATGTGATTTGAATTTTTAAATATATTTGGTCAGAATTTTTAGCAATATTTTTTGTGTACATTCTCATTTTGGCTGCTTTCCCTGTATTTTTTCTTGTTCCCATTTCCTACCTCTTGTGCTGTATCAACTGCTCTTAATTATTTTCTATCTCGGGAATACAGAGAAGGGAACTGTGGGAAGAAAAGGGCCACGACTTCCAAATCTCAAAACTGCTGCAGTGTTTCTAGGGTTTCATCCTGGCCCACCTTTTCTCCAAATTTTTCTCTCCTAGTGCAGAGAACATCTATAGCCAGCTCTCCCTACAATCTCCGCTCTTCTTTCTCTGCAGCCACTGTCACTGGTGCATACTTCAGAATGACTCCTTCCCTTAAGAAGTGTATTTTTGCATCTTCTGAGGTTTGTTCCCATTATACCATTCAGCTATTATCTGTGATTTTTATATTTTCCCCTGGGCAGCCTCTGTCCATCTCAGATCCTCTAGGACTTCTTATATTCAAGAGCTAGATGTTAAGTACTTCAAGGTATATGCCTCAGCTTCAGGAAGTTTGGTTTTGCTGGTGCTTTCTGAAATTTCATTATTGACTTTATGTGGCATCTGCTTTTGTTAGAACTTCTTTGAGGTTTGCAGATTATATTAGCCCCCCAGGTCTGCTGAAAATGAAGTCTTTAGATTTATCTATTATTTCATTGACCTGTGTTTTGATATGATAGAAGTGAGAAGATGTGATCTCATGACTTCAAGTTCATGCTTAAAGTCTAGGTTGATATCACAGATAAAAAATCTGACCCACAGACACTAACTAACTCTATCAAGAGTGCAGAACTGGTAAATAATAAAGTTGGATTCAAGCCAAATCTGACTTCAAAGTCTACATTTTCACTGTTCTATCACCCTACCTCACAGCCATTTTATTCCCCATACACTTCCACATTTCCTTTGACGAACCTTACTACTTACTCATGGCAGCATTACTTTCCCCAACAAAAATCTCACAGTGGGGAGTTCTCGCTCTTCAGCCATTAGAGTTTGTATCTGAAGTAAGTTGAGTTTTTTCCCTTATTTTAAGCTACCATATGTAAGTAGATGTCAAGAATAAGAATGTCAAGGAATAAAGAACTCCTAAAAGTAGAATACACATATGAGAGAGACTGAGGAGAGGGAAGGAAGGAAGGAGGGACTGGGTAAGGGGGCAGGAAGGAGAAAAATGAATGGAAGGAAGGAACCAGGGAAAGGTGGGAGAAAGGGAGAAAAAGAGGGTAGGAGGAAAAAAAAGGAAGAGCGTTCTATCTGCAGACAAACTCTTTAACATTTAATTTAGGACTGGCCCTAGATGTCACCAAATTAGAATTTGCAATTTGGTTTAGATATTTGCTAATATATGCAACAATAAGTAAAGAAGTTACCTTCAATGAGTTACTTGTTTCCTGAGCGGCCCTACACACAAAACTAATCCAGTTCCCGTAACATAGGAACTCATTTACCATTTAAAGAAATTATTATCAGCTAGACTGTAGTAGGTGCTTTGCATTTTTTAAAAAATGAGGATAATGGCGACATTTATTAAATTATTTCTACATATTAAGCACTATTCTAAGAATTTTACTGTATTAAGTCATATAATTCTCCCAGCAGCCCTTTTGGCTACTTACTATGGTTATCCCCACCCAACAGTTATGAAAAGTAAGTCCAAGAATTAAATTATTTACCCATGGTCACCCAACTAGGAATTGCAGAAGCAGCGTTTGAATACAGGCATTCTCTAAAAGCCAGTCTTTTAACCCTGTGACTTTTAGAACACATATGTCATCTAACAGTAGGATTGACTGTGACTCCCTCTTCATTTACTTTTTAAATGTAGAATAAATGGTAGCGTCACCAAGACAACAGCTTGCTTTTTTTTTTTTTAAACTATAAACACGAGGCCTAATGACTTCATCCAAACCATTGCTTTAACAACCACATATGCTGACTCACAAACCTCTTTTCTGGGCTTGCGTATCCAATTGCCTATTGAATTTATCCACTAGAAGTTAGACGTATGAAGCACTTCTAATTTTCTCTAAACCTTGTTTTTCTTACTACAGCACTCCTCTCAGTAAAGGATTCCACAATCACAAAAGTAGCCAGAATAATCAAATAGATCGAGCTGAGACAGGAGATTAGGGTGTAGCAAAACTGGATGGGGAAGTAGGTGTGGCCTGTTAATTACAAAATCCCAGGACACATGCTCAGAGCAGTTCGCAAAGCTCTGCACTTGGACTTCTGAGCAGGTTTTTGACAGGATGGCCTAGACCCAACCTCAGCCTAGGAAGTGGATGATGCAAAAAGGACACTTTGCATTTGAATGTTTGGACACTGTGTTGGCTCTTGCACAGTGGCCCGCTCTCATGCGATAGGGTGCACTTCTTTTCTTACTTCTACATGGCCCAAACTTGCTCTGCAGGACCAGTTTCTTTTCCTACCTTCAATAAAACTTTGCTACTGTTTGTGCTTGTCTTGACCAATTCTTGGATCAGAACAGAATGAACACAGAAACTAACTCCTGAAGGAGACCCCAGCACCCCAAACCCAGTAACAAATTCATTTCCGTGGTAAAAATCCTCTAGTGGCTTTACACGGTATATAGAATTTATGTCATCAGTTCCTCTTATCTCTCAGATCTTGTCTTCTATCATTTCATTTCACCTTACTGTGCTCCAGACAGAGTCCTTTACTATTCTGTAAGCCCACTAACCTTATATCTTATGGTATTTATACTTTTGTTTTCTATGCCTGGGATGCTCATTCCTTGAGCATCTGCATTTTAATCTGTATTCTTTTACTATAAGAAGACAACTGAACATAACAGATTTGAATGAGTTCTGTGAAGGTCTTTCAAAACTTTTGAAACTCAGTGTGGTTGTGGGGACCCTACAACAAATTTGAGGTCAGGATCAACAGTGACTTTGGAAAGTTCCTTCTCACTTTACATTCCCATTTACTAATTTTTCTCTTTAGTAGGAGAAGAGAATGTTCCAAGGCATTTTCTACTTTCTATATTTGTATTCTTCCTTCAATTTCTTGCCATATTAAAGATTATCAGGTTTTTAAATTCTTATTCCTGAGTCCTGCTAAAAGTTTCCATGCTAAGCTTTCCTCACCTAAAAGACTCAATTCAAGCACTATTTCTTTTCATCAATTTCTTTTTAACTTTTAGAGACAAGGTCTCACTATGTTACCCAGGCTGGCCTTGAACTCCTGGGCTCAAGTCATCTTCCTGTCTCAGCCTCAGAAGTAGCTGGGACCACAGTTATATGCCGCCAGACCCAGTGTTATTTCTGTAAGCCTTCACTGCAATTTTGTGCTGTTATTTTTAGTGCACCAATAAGACCTAGATCTTTTACTGATATGTTAAAAAAATTAGTTTTCTGTGCTTGCAAAGCTGACAGTAACATACAGACACAGACAACCCAAACTTATTTGCATTTCATTTGATACCTTTAAGCAGAATTGGTGTTCTTATCAAAAGTTAGCATCAAAGAAAGAGGGGGAAAGAACAACGAAAGAAGGGCAGGTTAAAGTGGGGGGAGGGGACAAAGGGAGGGAGGGAAAGAGGACAAAGATGGGGGAGGGAAAAGAGAAGCTGAGTCTCAGTAGATGATAAAACTATGACTTACACCCATGTGTTTGACTCTAAATCTACTGACTAATGATTGATTCTGTGGGTAAAATATAGTCTATGCCTAAAGAAATAGGTATGGGACAGCCTGTGATTACATTTGTTTTACAAGTACAAAGAACAAAAACCATTTTACCTGTCAATGTTCTACCACACATCCGAAGAACAAAAATAGTGTTATGTTTACACCTCAAAATATACGAACTTTGACATTTCTTAGTTGTTGATAGCTTAAAGGATTGAAAGCAAGTTATCAATGCTTAGATAAAAAGTACAGAGGAGGACTGAGGATGTAGCTTATTGGTAGCACACTTGCCTGGAATGCAGTGTGGCCCAATCAAACCCCAGTTATCCACATCAAAGTAAGAAGTAATATTATTACTTTACAGAATGTAACAAATAACAGTGCTGTTCCTATTAAAAACTAAATTAATAAAAGAAAGCATTGACTTTTAATGAATCTAAGTCCATCAAGCTTCATTCTTTCCAGTTCATAGAAAAGGAAGAATAAGATGATTTCTAAAATAGCAACAAGAAAGATCTAAGTGAGAAAGATACATAGGTCTCAACATAGTTTTCTTTTCCTTGCCAGTTTACCCATACTGGCCAAATTAACTAGGTAACTGCCCTATATTCATTTCGTATGGTCTCAGCCAAATAGTGCCAAAATAAGACTCAAATGCAGGCTTCTAGTATACTGAGTTAAGGAACTAACGGAAATTGTTCAAAATCAACTATATTGTTTTGTTTTATATTTTCAATATTAAGATGTCAGAAAAGAAAGGGATCTGGAATAGCCTCGTGTTTCCCACTAAAATTCACTGCAGCCTCATTTAACAGGCAAGGCTCTAAGCACTGCATACAGCTTTGTTAGTATCTTCACTCTAGACTTGCTGAAATGAGGCTGAGTTTTGTAGGAATTTGCTCAAAGTCCCACAGCTATTAAGTAGTTGAATTTGGACATAAATCCAGGCTTGTGGCTCCAAAACACTGAAACTTAAGGGCCTTGGTACACTGGATATGTTAAATGTAGCAGTTACTTCTTTAAAGTTTTCTTAATGTAAATAACACATTTGTTCTGCATAAGAAGATAACTTCCAACTCATTTATAAAATAAAGTGAAGCTTGAAGTTAGATAAGGGCCCAGTAGAGGTTTTTTGGCAAAAAGTACTTGAACTTATTGCAGCTGGAATGAGTTCTGTTAACAGTAAACACATTTTGGATTAATTTTTGTAGCAAAGACTCTCCTTGGAGATGAGTATTCTACACATAGATTCCTACACATGCGGTTTTCACACTCTAGGGATCATGAACCTGAGGACACTGTGCACGAGAATTAGTTACACATCATGCATGGCGGAATTCACTGTGGAACTATGTTGCAGCTATGCCAAAATCTCACTGGCAGCCAGAGCACCAATGCAGTCAGAATAAGAAGAAAGGTACCCTATAGCAAATAAAAGTAATCTGTGTCTGTCAAAGCCTCAGTAGATGTAGCCTTATACACATAATCTTAAAAATAGTAGAATCGTTTATTCATTAGGTTATACCTAAACCTAGGTATAAAATAAATATAAAATTTATATATATTAGCAAGACACTTAAAATGTTCTTTTTTTTTTTTTTTTTTTGCTGTGTCAAAACTTATTGGAAGGCCAGGCCTGGTAGGGCACACCTGTAATCCCAGCACTTGGGAGGCTGAGGCAGGAAGATTGTTGTGAGTTTGAGACCAGCTTGGGCTACAAAGTGAGCTCAAGGCCAGCCTGAACTGCATAGCAAGACCCTATCTCAAAAAGACAAAAAGGAAAAAAACTTAATGGAATAACTGAAATCATAGGAAGGCACATCAATGTTTACTTTTTAAAATTTCTCACTAACATAGGGAACTATGGTTTAAAACTGTATGAAAAGTGAATGATAAAAGAAAATAGCAGATAAGAGAAATCAACAACATTTTAAAAAATTAAAAGTATTTGAAGTAGTAGAGTTGGAAAAAAACACTAAGGTCTTCCAGAAGCAATGCTAACAGCAGATGGGCCAGCTCACATGGAAAAATTCCAAAAAGGCTCAAGAAGTGAAGATACAAAATCACTGAACATAAGTGAGACATGGGGTTTCAAAATGCGGAATGGCGGTAGACAGAGTGAGGGGTTGAAAGCTTATGTAAGGATGAGTCCACAATAGGAGATTAAAGATTAATAATGTAGATCCACTGGACCAATCATAAACACATACTGAGAACAAGAGGTTCAGACAAAATCTATATACTCAATTGAGAGATGCCTCCTGTTATGGTTGATACATTGTGTCAACTTGGGGAGTATAGAGGTCTGGCTGAGTGATTCAGCAGGAAGCCAGGGCACTTACTTTGTACATATCCTGAGCCTGTGGAAGAGGAGGGCATGGAGACTGTGTGAGAGCTACACGGCCCCTGGGCGAGGGTAGGCTGTTTACAATGTAAGGGAAGGAAAGACGCTGCTTGCCGCCATTCCTCTCTTTTGCTGGTTGTTTTTGCTGTGCTCTGCTGCCATGAACAGTTTGCCCTCTGCCATGTGCCACTCTGCCTCGGAGCCAGCCAAGTATGGACTAAAACCTCCACAAGCTGTAAGCTAAATAAACCTTTCCTTCCTTCATTTTGGGTGTTGGATATTCTGTTTCAGCAATGAGAGAAAAGTAACCAAGACACCTCCCCATGCCAGAACCTCTTTACTTTATCTAATTTCAATAGTAGTGGCATCCAGTTCTACAAGGAAGATGTTACATGCTTCTTTTCTAAAGGAACTATAGGAACATTAGAGCCTCAGACATTTGTACTTCCAAGGATAAGAGGATCAGCCATGTTTCTACCTAATCAAACTCTCTGTGAAACATCTCAGTGGACAAGGATAATATGAAAATAGTTTTCAAGTATATTTTAGTGTCTTTTAAATGATAACAGAGGGACCGTAGACTTAGAATTTCTGCAACATAAAAAAGATCAAAACAAATAAAAATATGGAAGAAACAAAGACAATGCAGGGAGCAAAGAAAACAAAAATTTGAAAACATTCTTACCTTTAGATAGTTGAGAATAAATACTATATCAAAGAAACAAGAATAAGATGCTATTCAAAAAGAAGAAAATCTGAATAATAAAACTTTAAATACTTAAATATAGAGGAAATAAAAATTGAAATTGTTTGGAATAGTAACTCATGAAAATGTCATATAAAATAGAATGCAAAAAAGGAAGATAGATGGAAAGAAGATCTTGAAGGAAAAAAATCAGGATCTCAATTCTGAAAATACAAAATCTAACAGAAATTGCATAAAGAGGAATAAATACATCAGAAAGAAAGAAGTAATATAAGAAATTTTCCTGAAAAAGAAGGCTAAATTGAAAAGATCTATTGATATAAAACCAGAACTATGGGAGCCTGAGGCAGGAGGATCACAATTTTGAGCCCAGAGGGCTGGGGATATAGTTCAGTGGAATAAGCGCCTGCCTAGCAAGCACAGGGTCCTGAGTTCGATCCCCAGTACCGCCAAAAAAAAAAAAAAAAAAAAAAAAAAGGAAAAAAAA
>PVLD010031503.1:0-15652 GCA_004027595.1 Dinomys branickii | reverse complement strand
CTCAGAGAGAGAGAGAGAGAGAGAGAGAGAGAGAGAGAGAGAGAGAGAAGGAAAAAAAACAAAAGAAAAACGAAACCAAAGCACGCTGGAAGTTCCTATATACTGTAGTTTGCATTCGATCACAGCTCCCCCGCCTTGGTAAGCGAAGAGTTTGTCCATCTGGGTGGCTGCTGCACTGGCCCAGCAGAGCCCTGGGCGTGGCTGACTTAGGCTTGGTCTCCACGCGAGACGCTGCGCTCTGGGTTATGTTGGGGAGGGGAGGGCGAGGCCTAAGTGGCCTCGCCTAGTTCTCCGCAAGTTCGCCCTGGGCCCTCCCACTCACCACTGCGTCTCCGCAGGGCAAATCCCAGCCGCGGCCTTGGGAGCTCCCTGCGGTCACCCGCCGCGGGCTCGGGCAGCGGGCAGGAGGTCCCCTGAGCGCAGCACTCCCAGCGTGTGCGGAAAGGCCTGGCCGCGTCCTTTCTGGATCAGTCTGGCTTCTTCCTTTCCTGGGTCCTGCCGGCCCGCGTGCTGATCACTCGCGGGGCTCCCCCCCACCCCCCCGCCCCGGTCCTCTCAGCTCAGACTCTGGTCCCTAATCAGAGTGGAACCCTTGTCTTTCAAATTCCTAAGGGCCTGCGGGCGTCCTTCACAGGTCCTCCTAGTCCTGACTTTCCGATTTCCTCACCTGCGGGTTCCTCTGCCCGCCCTCTCCTAAAGGCGAGGAGCCCGCACTCCCCCAGGCCGCCGCGCACACGACAGCCGCTTCCCTCCCGCGGCGCCTTCACCCAAGGGGTCTGTGCACCGCGCAAGGTGTGGCTGTGGTCCAGGAGCCGGCTGGCTTCCCTTTCAAACACCCCCTGAGCTGGATTTCCGTCCGGCGAGTGCGTTCTTCAACCCGCCTTCCCGAAGCTGGCTTTCTCTCTGGCCCTGACTCGATGTAAACGCGCTGCTCCCGCGCGAGATTCAGGTTCTCCGCGGCCGCGAGCTGTCGCCTGGCCTGCCACGATGACTCGCCCACCCCGTGATTTAAAAACAATTTCCCCACAAATCTTTCAGTTTTTTTAAAAATTATTTTTTATTAGAGTCCTTAAGGCTCGATCTATTCTTTATTTCATCTTTCCATAGGCATAAATGTTCAACCTTCACTCTCACAGGTGGATGTTCTGTCTTCCCAGCACTGTTTTAGTCATTTATTTATTTATTTTTTGCTACGTCAAATGTATTATTTTAATTAAAAATGTAAGAGATCTCTGAAAATTGAAAATTGAGTTAGGAGGAAGCTGGGGTGGTGGCCCACACCTGTAAACCCAGCAGAGTCAGCCTGAGCTACAAAGCGAGTTCAAGGCCAGCTTGAGCTGAAATCGTGTCTTAAAAAAAAAAAATTGAGTTAGAAGGGACACAAAGGAAAATCATATCCACTCATTGGTAGGAGTGTCAATGACCTTCAAACTACCTGGAGAAACAGAACACGTTCTTACGTGATTATGCTTGGGGTTTAGCATGCTTTGCTAATACCCACATGCTCACACGCATAAACACAAACACGCACACTCTGTTGCTATCTTTGCAATCTGGCCTCAAGCAGAGAAGCCTGTCCAAGTCAGAAAACCTTCCCCAGAGCAGCATTCCTCCAAAGGGTCAAGGAAAGGAGAGCTGTAAAAAGGTGCTTTTTGTGATACAGATGTTAGAATGGATACTTTATCCAGGCAAAATTTGTAAAGCATTTCTTGCTGGGCACAGTGGCACATGCCTGTAATCCCAGCACTCAGGAGGCTGAGGCAGGAGAATTGATGTGAGTTTGAGGCCAGTCTGGGCTGCACAGTGAGACCCTGTCTCAAAAGACAAACGGACAAAGCATTTTTCACATAGACCTTCCAAAAGCTGTAACATAAGGATGACGAAGAGTTCATAGTCTGTCTTTTCAAATAATTTGTGGGTAAAAGGAAGAACAGCTAAGAACATGGACTTCCTGAAGGTTCTACTGAAGTGCACGCTTTTTTGTTCCGGCTGCAGTAAAATATCCGGGTATCTCTAGTGGTAAAACTCTGCTCACTCCTACCTGGGAATCATTCCTGCAAAGCTTCCCTCAGATTTTGTCCTAATTGTTTGCTAATGGAGTTAATGTCATTGAAAAAAGGTCTCTACACAATCCAGTGACAACAGCTTTCATTGTGTCCACAATTATATCCTTCCTGGGGGGGGGTCCCCTAGCCTCATATTTCAAATACCTTAGTAGTCAACATTATTACTTTTATGTTGCTACTCAGAGGCTTTAAAGTTGATGTCTAGACTTTTTATTTATTTATATATTTAAAAATGTTACTGGATGTGGTGGTGCACCCCTGTAATCTCAGCACTGGGGAGGCTGAAGCAGAAGGATCACTGGGAGTTTGAGGCCAGCCTGCGCTACATAACAAGATCCTGTCTCAACAAAAACCCGCCCACCCCAGAAGTTTTATGAGTACCTTTTTACAGTGTTGTGGTGCACAGCTGTCCTGGGGAGAAGGTACATGGGCATAGTAGAGCTCATTTCTTTCTTCTTTTTCTCCTTCCTTTGCTCTCCCTGCTCACAGTACTGTTTGTTTTTGTTTTGTTTTGTTTTGCAGACAGGGTCCCAGTATGTAGTTCAGGCTGGCCGTAGATGTTTGGTAGACTTTACCTCTGAAACCACCGCGCCCTGGGTTTTCATTTGTTTGGTGATGGTTCGTTACTGCCTCAATTTCCTTTTTAGCTGTGTTTTGTTGAGGCAGGGTCTTGCTACACAGTTCAGGCTGGCCTTGAACTCACTATGCAGCCCAGGCCGGCCTCATACTCCAGGTGATCCTCCTGGCTCAGCCTCCCCAGTGCTGGAATGACAGGGGCGCACCACCATGACAGGCTCCCAGCATTGCTTCTGAAGGTGGTCCCATTCCCATTTATTTGACCCAGTGTTTATGTTGGTCCAAAATCATTTTACCATGTATGTGTGGAATTTTTCTGATCTCTGTGTCCCGTTCTATGGGTCTATGGGTCATCACCACACTGGTTTGATGACTGCATCTTTGAGTGAGATTCTTGCCTCAGTATTCATGGTGGAGCAGGGCTTTGTGTCGCTGCCCACAATGGACATTTGTGGGGTGCGTCTTAGTCACTTTCCTGACGCTGGGGCAAAATACTTGACATCCACAACTTACTGGAGGAGAGGTTTGTTTGGGCTTAGTTTCCATCCATGGCTGGGGGCTGGGAGTATAGCTCAGTGGCACAAGTGCCTGCCTGGCAAGCATAAGGTCCTGAGTTCGATTCCTGGTACCAAAAAAAAAATTCAGTCCATGGCCAGCAGGCTCCAAGGCAGAAACTGCGGGACGATGGCTGCTCCTCAGGGAGGCCAGAAAGCGGAGACTGGAAGGGAGAATAGGGTTGCATTCAGTGGGGACCCTTCAGGTGACTCTGCACCCCGGGCTCTGGGGGAATGCTTTAGATCCTAAGCCATAATTTGTTGCTTTTTTTTTTTTTCCCGGTACCGGGGATCGAACTCAGGACCTTGCGCTTGCCAGGCAAGTGCTTATGCCACTGAGCTATACCCCCAGCCCCCAAAACGATTTGCATTTTTTTTTTTTTTGCGGTACTGGGGATCGAACTCAGGACCCTGCGCTTGCTAGGCAAGCGCTTATTCCACTGAGCTATATCCCCAGCTGCTTTCTGTCTTTTTGTCTTTATTGTCACTATAACTTCGGCCTGGTAGACTAAATTTAGAAGCCTTTCCTTTCTCCAATTCTTTGTCTGAGTGTGGTTGTTGAGTAGGATGACGTAGATATTTGATAGATTTTACCCATGAAACCATTTGGTTCGGGGTTTTCTTTCTTTCTTTCTTTTTTTCAGTCTTTTCAAGACAGGGTCTCACTGTGCAGTTCAGGCTGGCCTTGAGCTCACTTTGTAGCCCGGGCTGGCATGACAGTCCTCCTGACTCAGCCTTCTCAGTGCTGGGATTACAGGCATGTAATCCTGTAATTGGATTTGCTCATATTTTCTGTTCCTTTTGGAATGTGTCTGTGTAGAGTGTTTCTATATTTGTCCATGATGTCTGTTTTACCCCATTTGTTGGTCTATGCCTAGAAACTTCTTAGCTAAAATGTGATGCATGCAGTTCTTTCCAGCATATAGTACTGTTATTACATGAGAGCCCTATTGATATGGCCTGCAACGTGGGACACTTGGAAGAAATCCATTCAACTGTGACGTGCCTCAAGTTTGTATTTATTTGGAGACAGAGTTTCGCTATATAGTTTGGGCTACTCTTGAATTCTCTATGTACCCCAAATGGGCCTTAAACTTTCAGCGATCCTCCTGCCTCAGCTTCCCAAATGCTGAGATGACAGGCATGAGCCACCGTGCTGCACATGCTTGTTTCTTGTGACCTTGGTGTAATTTCCCCCAAGTCCAGACCCTAGAGGCCATCAGAAGTAGAATACCTGAGTGGGTTATTCTAAGGATCCAGGGTCTCAGGAATGTTCATGTTAATTTTTGGCACAGGAGTGAACGAGTTTTTTAAAAAATGACAAGTGGTAGAGACCCCCAGTAGAAGGAGACCTTAGGAGTGATACAAGCTGCATGAGTGAGCCTCACTGTCACCAAGGAGACAGGTCTTGCTACTATCAGCTCTGGATTGACTGCATAGGTGAAACCACAGTTGTAGTGGGAGAGAAAGCAGACTGTGGGGGTCTCATCACCAAGTCATACAAAGAACATTTGGATTGTAGGGCAGACCCTGAGCTCTGGGTGATGTGAACAGCGGTAGGCACTGCCCCTGTCTCCTGCTTTCCCTCGGGAACATTTCGAGACCCAGGGCCCTTTGCGGCTGTGGAGGTGGCTCACAGGGGCCGTGCGGGCTTTGTGGATTCTTTGTAGGAGAATCTCCACAGAGGTGGAGGTGGCGAATCTTCCCCTGTCTGCCCTTTGCGGGCACAGACGCGCCGTGTGTTCCTGTTCTTGATCAGAGAAGAGACGTTTCCTGGTCACCTCTGCTCGCCCGTGATTTTGTATATGGTCAGGGTGCCTCACGGTGCATAAGCCAAGGATGCAGCATGGTGCTATGAGCAGTTTCAAACAACCATTCCATAAATTTGACATCATTCTTAATAACTTTTCTGTGTCTATGTTTTAGGAATAAAATGGAATAGCCAGAAAATGAGAGATCCATCCAAAACTCTTGAGAAAATCTAATGTAGTTGAACTTCTCAAGAAAGCAGTTTCCCCAAAGAGAATCCTATAAAAGCAGGAACTTTTTTAAAAAGTAAAGAAAACAAACACGCCCAAATTCAAATGTTTTTATTCTCAGGAATTTTTCTTTATAGGTGCATACTTATGTGTGGTACAGCTGTTCAGGGCTTACAAAGTAGTTTACTTAGAAACCCCACATAAATACTGCTCATATATTTTCTTTTGTCTTTTTGAGATAGGGTCTTACTATGTAGTTCAGACTGGCCTTGAATTCACTTTGTAGCTAAGGCTGGCTTTGAACTTGCAGTGATCCTCCTGCCTCAGCCTCCCATATGCTGCGATTACAGGTGTGCGCCACCACGCCCAGTTTCTCCTTCTTTACAAAGCTCAAGTGTGAGGGACTCTATGATTGTAAAGAAGAAAGTGTATATGGAGAAATCTTCAGCCAGGTTGCTGATCGTGGTTTTTCTGTTGTTGTTGTTGTTGTTTTTGGTGGGTGGGGGCTATTTGAGTCAGGGTCTTGCTATGTAGTTCTGGCTGACCTTGAGTTCACTATATAGCCTAGGCTGTTCTTGAACTCAAAACAATCTTCCTGCCTCTGCCTCCAGAGTGCTGGGAGCAGATCATGTTATTAGTAGGAAAAGTACTGTTAGGATACAACCTTTTGAACACCCTGTGTGGAGAAGGGGCAACCATTCATCCTTTAAGAAGTGCTTCACACCTGACGCTTACCACAGATCCTACGAATACCACGATTGTGGAGAGAAATCCTCTAAAACTACAGTGAGATAAAGCTTCTATAAGGCCCATTTCCCCTTAAAATCCTGAATGGTCTCTCACTGGGCAGAACGTTTATTAATGTAAAGAAGGTGGAAAAAGTTGAGTCTTGATGATAGCCATTCTTTCTGGGGTAAGACGAAATCTTGTTTCTCTTGTATGAGAGACCCAAAGTATAAACACAGAGCAAAATGAAAGGTAGATGATGGGGGGGGTAGATGTAGATGTTTCTCACAGGAGAAGGGGGTCAAGAGACGGAGGGGGGAGGGGGAGGTATATATATATATATATATATATATATATATATATATATATATATATATATATATGTATGTATGGAATGGCTGCCTGTGGAGTCCGGTGTGGAGATGGCCATCTGTGCCCTGGAGAGCCGAAAGATCCAGTTAAAGGTGGAAGACCTGGAGCTTACTGACGAACTTTGTATCGGGAAGCTGGGGCTCTGTGCTGGAAGCCTGGAGACGATGTCTGAAGGCGATGGTGAAGCCTGGAGCTCCTCCGAAGTAGGTGAAGTGAGGCTTCATTCTCCTTTCCCTTTTCATTCCATCTAGGCTGTAAGCCTATTGGTCGGAGCCACCATGCCCAGGGTGGAGCTTCCCTCCTTGGGAAGCCCACCAACTAGACATGCCCAGAACTCCGCTGTGCCCTGTGAACCCAATTAGCTGGGCATTTCTTACTCAAGCTGATGCCACAGTGAAGTGTCCTGAGAGGGGGAGGGAGAGGGGAGGAAAAGAGGAATTAAGAGGTGTGTCATGTACACATACCAGCTCCACACAGGGAGGTAAACATCACGGACTGCACAGATGGAACAATAAAAACCCTCAATGAGAGAAATAATTGAAAATTGTCAGTGTTAACAAATACTTCTGAAGTCATGGGAGAACCCACAATGTCATGAAATCCTATAAAATTGAGAGATGTGAGACACTCGATGGAAAATACTACACATGGATGCTTGCCAAAAGCTGTTAAGTCAGAGAAAATGTTATAAAATTTACACTGTTTTTTTTTTCTCAGTGGTTTATTCTTCAAGTAGGTCTCTATATTATGGATTTCTTAGTCTTACTCTGACAAAGTGTTTGACTGAGAAAATTCCATATATACTCTTTTTTTTTTTGAGACAAGGTCTTGCTACGTAATTCAGGCTGGCCTTGGACTCACTTTGTAGTTCAGGCTGGCCTTGAACTCATAGCAATCCTTCTGCCTCAGCCTCCCGAGTGCTAGGACTTCAGGCATGCACTACCAGATCCAGCTCGCATAAGTACTTTTTAAGCAATAGTGTACAATTTATTTCTGCTTACATTTATTTAGCTTAGTTTTTAAAATTACAAGTCTTGGGGTGATACCTGAGCTACCCTTGTATTCCTGGTGTCAAGTGATCTTCCTGCCTCAGCCTTCAAGTAGCTGGGACTACAGGTGCTTGCTACCTTGCATGCTAATGCAAGGGTTTGATCAGAGAGTTTTTCCAGGTATGATTGCACATGCTTGTAATCCCAGAACTTGAGGAGGCTGAGGTAGAAGGACTGCTGCCAGCCTAAGGCCAGTCTGGGGTCCATAGTGAATTCAAGGCCAACTTGACCTACATAATAAGACCCCATTTCAAAAAACCAAAAAACCAAACCAAACAAAACATCAGAGTTTTCTTTTGTCAGTAAAATTTGTCATTCCAATTTAAGAGTGTTAGACTCATGATTAAATTGAAATGTTGTTTGAATATGAAGTACATTTAATATATATTTTAAAAATTATTCTGTGTGCCAGGCACAGTGGCACACATCTGTAATTCCAGTACTTGAGAGGCTGAGTCAGGAGGATCATTGCAAGTTTGAGACCAGCCTGGGCTACAAAGTGAGCTCAAGACCATCCTGAACTGCATAGTGAGACCCTATCTCAAAAAGACAAAAAAAAAAATATATATATATATACACACACACACACACACACACACACACACACATACACACACACACATATAATAAACATATGTATATATATGTATATATTCTGTGACTATGATTGCTAAGTGTTAAAATTCTTTTAATGGTTTCCTGTGGCAGGTATTGGATGTCCCTCGCCTATTTTATACATTCACCTTTCCATGTCTCTGTCTGTCTCTCTCTATCCCTCTCTCTCTCTCTGTTTCTCTCTCTGTAGACATGTAGTCCAGACAGGTTTGAAGTCGCTGCAATCCTCCTGCATCAGCCTCCTGAGTTCTGGGATTACAGACATGCACCACCATGCCCAGTTTGCACCTTTATTTCCAAAGGAAAAAATATGCAGTCTTTTTTTTTTTTTTTTTTTTGTACAGGAGATTGAGCCCAAGACCTCCCACTGAGCTACATCCCCAGCCCTTTCTTTTTAATTTTTATTTTTAGACAGCATCTTGCTATATTGTCCAGGCTGGATTTGAATGGCAGTCTTCTTGATTCAGCATTATGAGGTCTGAGATCACAGGCAGTCCAGGTGTGTGCCACCCTGCTGGCTTCTTTTTGGTTTCTTTTGTTTTATCCTTTTGTTTGCTTGTTTGGCCTGTTTTTGCCACAGTGAAGTTTGTTCCGTCTTTCATGCTAAGGAATTGTTGGCGTCTACTTGTAAGTTTGGCGCGGGTATTACGGAGTGTAGTCTCATATGAATTCTTTTGTTCTTTACCCTTTGTCATTTCTTCTGGAAGCTATTTGGATAATTGAATGATTAGGGAGAAACCACAGTAAGATCTAGAGTAAGAGAAGCGGTTTCTGGATTGAGGTACTCTAGTGTGGAAAACATTAGGATGTCCCTTCACGGCTCTGTGTCTGAATTCACCCATGACCTAACTTCCACGGCACTTGGAAGAATGTACCCCAGAGTGTTCACAGATGTGGCTTCGGAAGGGGATCGGATCATGAGGTACTGTGCTCATCTGTGTTGATCCGGGGATGAGCTCAGAGCTAATGTGCTGTAAGTGGGGGTGGGGGCTGCTTGGAGACAGATTCCTGGGGAGGGGCCCAGAAGAGTACGTATCTGTTAGAAAGCGAGACCCCACATGGAACCACATCAGACCTTCTGACACAAGAGAAGTCTTTATTGGGGGACGGACAGAGTAGTAGGCTACCTAGCAGACCAAGGTAGCCCCTGAGGTGAGGAAAGCGTGGGCCTTTAAGCTCTTTTCTGGCGGGGGTGGGGTGGGGTAAGGAAATGTCTCTGGGCCAGAAGAGGCCGAGCCCCGAGCGGCGGGGAGGGTGTCCAGGCCAGAAGCCTGAACGGCAGGAGTTGCCCAGGTCAGAAAGACCCGAGCAGGCGAACTGCTAGAGAAAATGAGGGCGGGGATAGCTTTTGTAGCCGAGGGGAAGTGAAGGGTAACAGGTAAGGGAATGAGAGAAATATTGAGAGTTAAAGTTTTCCCATGAGGGGGGTGAGGCTGGCTGCCTTGTGACTTATCAGTATCCACCGTGGCTCTTCCCTGCCCTCTCTGCTTCTTGGCTCCACAACACAAGCAACTCTTCCCTGTGCCAGGCCCTTCCACCCAGCCATTTCTGCCTCGGAGCTTGCAGACCATGAACTGACACTTCTGAAATTGTGAGCTAGAATAAGCCTCCTTTAAATGGTGGGTGTTGAGTGCTGTGTCAGCAACAAACAAAGTGAGTAAGACCATAAGAGAAAATTTTACTGGATTGAATTACAGCAGCGAAGAAAATGCTGGGCAGTAGTCTTTGCAGGAACCGTTCCCTTTGTGATTTTATGTTTGGATTCACCCATTATGTAGACACTATACTTAGTGACAGCCAGATACATCCCAGCCATTCAGATAGCTCCTCCTAGATCCTCTTCCTGCTTCTTTCGCTTGTCAATAAGAAGTTACCCCTCCAACCACCAGCAACTTGACTTCCAGTTTCTCTGAGCTGCAGATTGATACAAACATTCCAAGAGCCCCAAGTTGGAGATGCAGCTGCCTGTGGATTTTTCTTGCCAGATATGTGAAAGAGGCCACAGACCCAGAAGGTGGGGGTTGGGAATATGCTCGGTGCTCTGCCCCTGGCCTGACTGAATGGCTGTGAGGTCTACTTTGTAAACACTTGACTGTGTGGCGAGGGAGCCGGACTGTGCACGACAGCCGTAGTGGTCTCTTCAGACACAGATGTACGGGAGGCGGCTTCACAATTCCTGGACATGTTTCCTAGAAATGTTTTCATACATGCTGTGTTCTAGTAAATGTTACTGCCTTTCTTGTTTATAAGAAGTTATATTAAAATAACACATTGTAAGAACTAAAAAAAATTTAGACCCCTCAAAATAAAAGACCCAATCAAAAATAGGCAAGCAAAATGAATAGATCCTTCACTGAGGAAGTGAAAATACACAATAAATACATGAAGAAATGCTCAGCATCGCTGGCCATTAGAAAGATGCAAAGTAAAACAAAATCGAGATTTCATCTTAGTCCAGAAAGAATGGCCACTATCAAGACATCAACTAATAACAAATGCTGGCGATGCGGTGGAGAAAAACAAGCCCTTCTACACTGCTGGTGAGAGTGTAAACTAGTACAACCTCTATGGAAGTCAGTATGGAGATTCCTGAAAAAAAAACTAAGCCTAGAAATTTATTTGACCTAGCTATTCTCCTTCTAGATATCTTCCCCAAAGAGTTAAAGACATCATAGTACAGTGACCCAGCTATACCTGTGTTTATAGCAACATAACTCATAGTAGCTAAATCTTGGAAGTGGCCTATATGTCCATCCATAGATGAATGAATAGCAAATGTGATATTTATACACACTGGAGTACTACTCTGTCATAAAGAAGGATAAACTTCAGTCATTCACAGGAAAATGGATATACCTTTTTTTTTTTTTTTTGCGGTACTGGGGATCGAACTCAGTGGATATACCTTGAGACCATAATGTGAAATGAAATAAACCAGACCCACAGGGCTGGGGATATAGCTCAGTGGCACAAACATCTGCCTGGCAAGTACAAGGTCCTGAGTTCAATCCCTGGTACTGACAAAAAAAAAGAAAAAGGATATACTTTTGCCAAGTTATTTGTGCCACATGGCAACAGTTTCCATACACATTAAAACTGCAGGGCTTTTTGGGGTCTCACTGTAGATTTTAGTTTTTGTTACAGAGTCACAATTTTTATCATAATAGTAATTTCTCAGTCTCAATATCAGAAGTTAAATTTTAATAGCTGTATGATGTGTCCTTAAGATGCTCCTCAGGGCTGGGGATATAGCTCAGTGGAATAAGCACTTGCCTAGCAAGCGCAGGGTCCTGAGTTCAATCCCCAGTACCGCAAAAAAAAAAAAAAAAAAAAAAAAAAAGATGCTCCTCAGAATATCCCTGAGGATTTGTAGTTGTTTCAGGAATACAGATTGCTGGCCAAGAAAAGCACACCCAGGCATGGTGGCGCACACCCGTAATCCCAGCAGAGAGGCTGAGGCAGGAGGATCGCCATGAGTTTGAGGCCCACTTGGATAACATAGTGAGTTCGAGGACCACCTGGACTACATGGAAGAGCCCATCTCAAACAAAGAAACAAATAAAAAAACAAAAACAAATGAAAGAAAGTGCAGGTTTCTGTGTATTGGGTGTTGTGAGTGGCTGAAATTAATTCTGCCTTTGGTAGGCCTGATGGTTTTTACCTGAAGCTCAGAAAAATGGACTGAGTTAGAGTTCTTATAAGAATTATCAGCTGCATTGGTGAGACCCGGACTATAAGTCATTTTAAAGCTTGGGAGTGTGTTTTCTAAATCTTTTCTTTTTTTCCTTTGTGGTGCCAGTAACCGAATCCGAGGCCTTCACACTGAGGCACATTCTGAAATCCTTTTTAAAATTTTATTTTGAGACAAGGTCTTGCTCAGTTGCTCAGGCTGGGCTGGGACTTGTGATCCTCCTGCCTCAGCCTCCCAGGATACTGGAATGACAGGTGTATGGGCCACTATGTAGCCCCTGATTATTTTTACAGACACATTCACTGAATGACAGTGTTGCCTTGGTCCATCAGGGTCCCTGAGGGAGAATTGACATTGAAAGTGTGTAACAAATGTCTGCAACAGTCTAAAACTTGTACTTGTGGTGAGTTGGGTCAGATGACTCAGAAAACAGGGATTTTGGACTTTGCCCACAATGTGTCATGCACTTTTCCATGAAGCGTGTCAGTTAAAATATCTGCAGGAACTTCTTCCTTTGAAAGCTATAGAATGCTTTGTTAAAATTTTCTCATGATTCAAGTGAGCCCCGTTCTGTCTAGTTAAATTGACAGAATACAAGCACAGCAAGGAACAAAGTCATGATTTCAGTTCTGGCTGACATAGTCTGTTCTTGATGCCAGTTTGTTTGTTTTGAGATAAGGTCTTGCTCTGTAGTCCAGGCTGGCCTCAAACTCTAGGTGATCCTCCTGCCTCAGCCTCCTGAGGGCTGGGATTAGAGGTGTGCACCACCACACCCAGCTTTGGATGCTAATTTTTGAACAGTGTGGATGTGCCAAGATTGGAGGCATAAAATCACATTATTCAGGCACTCAGGGCTCTCGATACTGAGACACAGGGCAAACAAACTCTTGAATCCCAGTGCTCTTATTGTAAGAAAAGAGAGATTGTTAGTAAATGATAGAATTTTGATTTTTAAGATGGGCAGAAGGCTTTTAAGGAAAATAATTATATGTGAGTTAATAAGGACATAGGATATCGGCTCATCCGCTAGGAGAACAGAGATGCCACCACTGATCAAGTTATATTTCCACATCCACTGTCGGAACTCTTTGAGGAAGAGCTCAGACGCGGATGTGGACAGGGTGAAGCTCTGCCTTCCTGAGATTAACAGTAATGGTTCCCCATAAAGATGCAGTTGTGGGTAGCCGGGCATGGTTATGCACAGCTGTCATCCCAGCACTTGGGAGGCTGAGGCAGGAGGTTTGCTGTGAGTTTGAGCCCAGCCTGGGCTACATAGTGAGTTCAAGAGTCTATGTGTTCCAGGCTGGCATTAAACTCTTGTTTAGCCCAGGTTGGGCTGGAACTCACAGCAATCCTCCTGCCTCAGCCTCTCTTGTGCTGGGATGACAGGCATGTGGCACCACATCTGCTGATTTCCTATTGGGATCCAGGAAAGGAACTCTGGATGTCAGAGGGCAGCCACCCCAAGGATCATCAGTGTTAGCAGCGAGCACGCATCAGCATTTTGAGAAATACCCAGACTTAGTGGAGAAGCAGATACATTTGATGTTTTCCAAGTAGGGAGTTTTCTGTGTGGGTGAGAAGCAGCTGGAAGTCTTCTGTGACCCACAAACCTCGGATTCCGTTGTGGCTCGCAGTCACCATGTCTATATGCTAGTGTTTCCGCCCCTTGTTATGCGGGAGGGGAGAGGACAGTAACAAGTTTGGATTTTGTCAGAAAATAGGAAAACTCCCGTGTTTTCATTTTTTCTTTTGTAATTTACGCTTTCTTGGCCTTGGAGAGAGTACATGATTGTATGACTATGAGTATCTCCCCACTGTCTGAGTCCATTCGTACTGCTATAAGGAAACTTGAAACGTGGGTCCTTTAGAAGATACAGAGGTTGATTTTTCTCCTTGATTTGGGAACTGAGTACCCCAGGAGTAAGCACATGGGTTCAGGCTCCGATGAGCACACTTTCACCTCCTGTTGCTTTATTTATTTATTTGTCTTTTTGAGACAGGGTTTCGCTAGGCAGTCCAGGCTGGCCTTGAACTCGCAACCATCCTCCTGCCTCAGCCTCCTGAGTGCTGGGATTACAGGTGTGAGCCACCACGCCTGGCTTTCAGTCCCTTTTATGAGGCCACCTAGTCCTTTGGCTGAGTGTGGGTCTCTTGTGACTTAATCATTTCCCAGTGGCCTTACCTGCTAACATGATTGGCCAGTTGATTGGATTCCAACCTGCAAATTCTGGGGTGGATATATCTTCTCAGACCACACCCTCTCCTTACCCCAAATCGCTCTTCCATCTTGGAAAGGCGGAAAGTAATGCAGGCATTACGCAGTCCCTGGAACACAGCCAAACTCAGGTACTTCCTCATGGCAGCAGTTGTCACCATGGCGGCAGAATGTATTTCACCGTGATGGCACACACTGTCAAAAAGATCCAAATCAAGCCCGGCCAGCGCGACCAAGTCCTGTCACCGTTTTGATTTTGGATACACTTCCCATTTCCCTGAGACAGGAGGAGTACATGGTCTTAACACAGTTGCGATAAAGAAATGTTGGTGAAAAATCAGAGCAAAATACCTGTTTTTTTATCTCACTCTTGTTAGAAAAAAAAAAAGGGATTTTTTCCCCTGTGCTTATGTTTTATCAGTCTGTGCTGTGGTGCAGGATCACCGCCTGTGGGAGCCGGCACACACAGGTAGAGCATGGCTTAATTTGCCTGTATCCCCTGCCTCCTTCCTTCCCTCCTCCTGTATGTTTCAGTCCCTTTTCCTTTTGCAAAAATCTTTTCAGATTGGATTCTGCCTCTCGGTTTGTGACAATCGGCACCTATTAAAATTTTTTTCTTTTTCGAGACAAGGTTTCAATCTGCAGTTCAGGTTGGCCTCAAACTTGTAGCGATCCACCTACCTCAGCCTCCCAAGTGCCAGGCATGCGCCACCACACCCCACGTTTCAGCAACTATCACAGAGAAGAAAGTGCCTCCCACCTTGGCAAAGGTCCATAAAGCACTCTCGCAACAACCCTGTAGGCCCAGGACACAGAAGAATTCCTGGCTTTTGAAAGACACCCTGTGTCTGGCTCCCCACAGAGAGGACAGTAGTAAAACACTAGGGAGAGAGTGTGATCATCCTCGTCTTCCTTTTCAGAGCTGCAAAAGTAGTTGCAGACACAAAATGCACTGAGAGTTGCCCTACAAAAACAGGCAGTTTATAACAGGAGTGCTGTCTTCCCGGTGGCTTTTGGACTAAGGGCTTCGGTACAATTCTGGCGCCACCTAGTGGCTGATATTCAGCTCCATCTTTTAAACCAGGAAAAATCCCGCAAGTAACAGCAGTGTGCGCTGACTGGCAGGGGTCAGCAGCCAACTGTTTTTGAAATTTTGGAGGAGGGATGAGGAGATACGATCGGAGAAGTAAGCAAGAAAAAGCTCCTGTGCATCCATAGGGAGGGAAGGTATTTGGGCAGCAGAGTGACGTGATCAGTGGTGTGGTTTCAAATGATTCATCCAGCGGTGGAAATGCAGCCATGGAAGGAGACTTCAGGTCGGATGTCCAAGGGGTCAGTCGCCCAGGCCTGTGTGCAGCCTCCTACTGCAGCAGGAGCAGGGCCTCCTGTCCTTTCTCCATGCTGTCTGGGTCCGGGGAGGTGACAGCGTTTTATTTAAAACACAAGGAGAGTATTGTCCCTGATCATACCCTCACCGGGCAGGTCCTCGGCCCCATCCCTCCTCAGGTCGTCTTCCGGAGAACGAAGAGGGTATAGCTGGTGTCCCTTCAGCCGGAGAGGCAGGAGTCACACGCGCCATTTTCCTCATCTCTGGAGCCCAACATCGAGGTGGTGGAGGTTGCTGGGAAAGGCCACTTCCCATTTATGATTCTGCCAGTGCCCAGGCTCTGGATGGAAATAAGGTGGACTTTGGGGCCCTGGCCAGCTCAAGCATGTGCGCTGGGGCTAGGATTCACGGTTATGGCTGGGGTTAGGATTAGGGCTGGGGTTGGGGTTAGGGTTGGGGTTAGGGCTGGGGTTGGGGCT
>PVLD010031502.1:0-15653 GCA_004027595.1 Dinomys branickii | reverse complement strand
GATCAGCACAGATCTGGTGCCTAAAGCCACAGCAGCACTGGCACCCCAAGCAGCCCTCACCTGGTACACGGTGGGCAGGATCCAGCCGTTCTTCTTGCACAGGGTACAGATCTCGGCTACTTCCCAGGCGGCATAGTTGGAGAGGCCAAGCTCCACAAACTTGCCCTGCAGGGGAGAGGCCCGGTGAGAACCAGCTCAGTCCAGGAGTCAGGCAGGGGAGATGGGGTGGGGACCTGGGAGAGGGGTCGTCCCAGCTCTGTTCTGGGTGCCCTGGTGCCTCCACCCTCCTGGCAGTATCAGCATGAGAGCAGGTGGTGCACACCTCCCACCCTCACCTCTTTGTGCAGCTGCTGGCAGGCGCGCAGTGTCTCCTCCACTGGGGTGCCATGGTCAGGTGCATGTAGGTAGAAGAGGTCCACTCGGGGACACTGGAGCCGCTTCAATGATGTCTCCAGCTGGGACCGCACACTGTCAGGCTTCAGGGTCTTTCTATCCCAAGGGTTGGCTTTGGTGGCAATTTGCACTTGGAGGGAGAATGTAACAGTTAAGAGAATCAAAGCTATTCACTCACTGGCCATGTGATCCTGGTCAATTACTTAACTTCCCTGTGCCTTAATTTCCTCATCTGTAAAATGGGGTAGTGATAATCAAACTGTCCTCACACATAAGTCACAGGGATGAAACAATGTTTTCAGTTGAAGTTTTCGATGTTTACCTCTATTCCAGTCACCGTCATTAGTCACCAAACTGCTGGTGGTGCCAGACACTGCACAAGGGACTGAGTGTGCAGAGGGAAAGTGAACACGCTGGATCCCTGCTCTCCAGGAGCCCACAGACTGGCCACCAGTGCAGCAGAGAAATTGAACAGTGCTACAGAAGCCCCTAGGACAGGGAGGAGGCCCATCCTGGAATCCACGAAAGGCTCGCTCTAGGCCACTGGTGGTGAACGTGTGGCATGCGTATCCCAGTGAAAGCTCTAAAAGGTTTGCCATCACTGGCCTAGGTGATGATCACAATCTAGGTCCCTAAGAATCAGCCTTGGCCAACAAGGAAGGGACAAAAATGTCACAGAGACAAGAAAACACAGATGTGAGACTCTACAGCTCCATTCTGCGTCTGTAAAGGGGACCTGGGTAGAGGGCACAGATCTGATCCCAAAGATTCTCAAGAAAGCATCTCAGGGAATGTGTACTACTCACAGATTATGTCAGGTAATACCAGGCAGTTTGCTCTGGCTGCAGTACAGAGGAGGACCGCAAGGGGGCAGACCTGGAAGCAGGGACACCAGGACAGAAACTGGCTCCTCAAGATGTTGGTCAGTCTGAGCAGAAGACAGAGACCCTCCTCCTCCGAGACTGCGGGAAGTGTGTGCATCTATCCAGCCATTGCACTCCTCCCAGAACCACACTGCTGCGTTCCGCCATTCAGGAAGCTTGGAAATGAGTTAACTTAGCCCTATTCCTTCCACTGCAAAGAACCCCAGCTGTACAGACCAATCTGTGCATGGGTTTTGCACTTTTCTCTCTTGGCAGCTAACTCAGCTTGTCAGAGAGGTGTCCTCAGTCACGTGGGATACGGGAGAGACGTCCACAGCTTGTCCTCCACTGCCCCTCAGGCTGCCTTGGGGTGAACTTTAACTCTGGTGTGATCTGAGGACTCTGGCCCTTTGCGCTCCAGGCCTCAAAGAAGAAAGCAGGGAAGGCTTGGGGAAGGAATATCAGTTCAGAAACAGAATGTTCCACTATCAGCCGAATGCCGCCCGGTGAACTAGCAGGGGCGGGCTGGAGAGACACATTTCTACCTGTCCAAGCTGTGGATTGAACGAGGATCCAGAGTGCCACTCCACGGGGATGGGAAGAAGGAGCCTCGGAATGGCAAAGAGGAGGCTTCGCTACGTGCAAGGCATCCTGAGGAAAAGGGCGCGCACCCTCCACACCACCACCCCTACTTCCCCAGTGGGCCCTTCGAATGACCATAGTTCTCCCTGAGACCCAGAGGCACTGCCAACCGCACGGAACAAAGTCTAGGGCCTGAACAAAGCCTAGAATGCGACTGCTCAGAGAGCGCATGGGTGGTCAGGGTCGGTGGCGTGGAGAGGCGCAGAGTGTGGGTCAGCGGACGAGTAACGGGCACCCGGCAGGAGCTGCAAGGGAGGTGAGGAGGTGGAAGAGTCAGAACAAGCTCGGAGTGATATGGGGCCTCTGCACGGTGCAGAGACAGGGAGGTCAGGGGCGGCCGTTACCTCTGCAATCTGCGCCACCCAGCCCGAGCCCGAGGCCGCCCAGGATGCTCTCCGACTGGCCGTCGCCATACATGAAGGCCGTGTCTAGCTCAGTGTGGCCGCGCTGCTGGAAGGCGCGCACGGACGCGGCGCTGGAGGACGCGTCCAGGCGTCGCCCCATCTCCATAGTGCCCAGCACCGTGGCGGGCCGGGCCGGGCCGCCCCCGGTGGCCAGTGACGGCGGTGGCCGGGACATGATGACTGTGCGGCACTTGGCCAGCCGGGAACTTCGCGCAGAGCGGACTGCAGCACGATTCACAGCCCGAGACACCGAGCGCAGCATCAGGACTGCGCCTGCGCCAGGGGCCGCTTTGGGCCCCGCCCACGCTCCTGGGGCGGAGTTTGAAGGCGGTTAGGGAGCTAGGACAAAGGCGCGCAGGGCTCGCCGGCGCACACAAGCTGCGCCCCCGCGACGCCTCCAGGGACAGTCTGCCAAGTGCGCGGCGTGAGAGGCGGAGCCGCGCGGCTCCCGGGGCGGGGCGGCGGCGCCGGGTCAGCTGACCGGAGGACTGACCCCAGAAGCCGGGTCCCGGCGGATCCCGACGTGGTGAGACGACTTCGGGGCTGGCGGCAGGTCTCTGGGCTTGGGGTCGGGACTCCTGACGCTTCCTGCCATGTTTTCCAAAACCCTCTTACCGCCCCTGCACCGTCCCGGCTTCTGTCCCCGCCAGAGGCGTGAGATCCTGGGACGAGGCGCGGGGCTCGCTTGGGGCAGCTTCTCAGGGGCGCGGGCCTTGCCCACCTCGCGGTCGGCAAGCACGGCCATGAGGCCAGCCTGGGCAGGGTTAGAGTCCGGGTCTCCGTTCACCTGCTCCCGTGGCCGATGGCTTCTAGTGGCTTTGTTTTGCTGTGGCCGACCGAGCGAGGGCGCTGGCCCAGAGGCTGCCCTGTCATAATCCCTCCAAACTGGCCGCGGCCCAGAGGCCTGAAGCAGGTGGGATCCCCAAGCCGGACGCTGCCCGCCACATTCTCCCCGTGTGTGCCCTCGCCAAGTGCAGGGCAGGGTGCCAAGGGTGCAGGGCCAGTGTGGGTTTAGAAATGTGAGGACTGGCCTGAGTCATGGTCACAGGTATTGGTCATTTAACACTTACCAAAGGCTGCTGTGTGCTCGAAACCCCGGGGAGGCATGGGACTGTCACAGCCTCCCCAAACATTACTGTGAGCCAGTGTTTGCTTGCCCCGTGCCGGCCACCACTGTCATTGCATGGCCTGGGTTATCTCATTTAACTCCGTGTTAGAATGTGACTGCTCAGAGAGCGCGTGGGAGGTGGGTACTTACGTCATTCGCCCAAGTTACAGATGGGAACTCTTAAGAGTGCATCACTTGCCCAAGATTTCTAAATCAGCAGCCGGATGAGCACCTAGACAGATGAATTTCATTTTCTTCTTAATGCTAGGCCCTCTGAGCTCGGCTTTCTGCTTCGTTCCCTGTTCCTTGAAAAAAAATGTCCCCTCATCACTCTCTTTCTCTTCTCTTTCTCTTCTCCTCCCTCCAGATGCTCTCTGTCTCTCCACATTTTCTGACCTTGTCCTGCTTAGCTTGTACTGGTGAGCCCAGGTGCTGAGACCAGGAAGCAAATAACCAGGGCGTGGGAAGAGGTGGGTGGTCAGATGGTTGCGGAGGACCTTAGCAAGCCCTCTTCAGGGGAGCAGCTCAGGGAAGAGGAGGAGGGGGCAGCTTTTGTACAGCTGTCTTTGGCAGGGCCTCTTGGGGAGGGCCGTTTCGAATTGGGCCATAGTATCGCTTGCTTTCTTTCTTTTTTTCTTCTTTCTTTCTTTCTTTCTTTCTGTCTGTCTGTCTGTCTGTCTGTCTTTTTGAGACAGGGTCCCGCTGTGCAGTTCAGGCTGGCCTTGAGCTCACTTTGTAGCCCAGGCTGGTCTTGAAGGGTAGATGGAGAGGCTCTCTCTGGCTCAGCCTTTCTCACAGTTCATGGTGTGCCTTGTAATCCTTTAAGAACCCAGAATCTCTGTCCCTCCCCGGGGAAGGGGAGGGAGGGGCCCTAGGGTGGTCCAGTTACTGGGCTTTCATCTCACAACAATCACTACCATGTATTAAGTCAGACACTGGGCTGAGAGCTTTATGTGCGTTTGGTCAGCACAGCCACCCAAGGATGGAGTGTCATTAGGTCCATTTTATTAAGAGGCTCCAGCAGGTTAAATTGCTCACCAAAGCCACTCAACCACATCTGTAAAATGGGAATGGTGTCCCCTGTCCTGCTGGGAAGTTGTAGGATGACAGTGTACAGACACCTCGATGACTACAGGGGCACCTTCAGAATCTAGAAGAGAGGGATGGGTGAGGCGGTCCAGTGGGAGCGGCTATTGTATGGAAGGACTTGGTTTGGCAATGTCTTTGACATCGCACAGATGCAATTCTTAACCCAGACTGTGTGTTAGCTTAGGGTGTCCTTGCAGCTGCCAGTGACAGGGCACCAGGTGCATGCTTTGAGCATCTGATGGTCACCAACAAGAGCCACTGAGATCCAGGAAAAGCCTCTCCAGCTCCCTGTGCTGGGCTCTCATGACACCACAGTGAGCCAGAGACACAGTGATCTGGGCCCCGGTTCCCACAGCCGGTCGTGTTCAGGCTGAGACGGCTTCCTGAGAAAAGCAGCTGACCTGTTTCCTTTCCCCTCTAAGACTCCCTGATCGATGCGACCTCAGCAGTTCCACGGGTCGAGCCAGGGCATTGCTTGAGGAGGAGCGGGGCGCCCAGACGCGCGAGTGGGAGCAAAGGTGCTAGAGGGAGTCCCTGCCCGGGCCAGGAAACACCCACTTAGCACAGCGAGAAAGGGGAAGCACTGGAGAGCTGGCAGCCATGCCAGACGGTGGGGGAGTGTGGTGGCTGTGCGCAGGGGTCCTGGTCTTCGTCCTGGGCTTGACTCTTTCACTTCCTGGCGGGGTGGCTTGCTGTGGTCTCTTGTCCCTGCCAGGTGTATCAGTAGACCCCGTTTCCTGGAGAGGGGAGAACAGACTGCATTAATGCATCCCGGGCACTCAGCCCTGAGCTGGGCAGGAGCAGAGCTGTCAGGGTGGTAGCCGTTATCACCGATGGTGATGGCCTGAGCTGGGCCCCCTTCTCCCCTTTTCTTAAGTTGGCACACAGCAGTGACTGCTCTGCTCTCTGTCCAGGGTGCCTGGGCGCTGGGAGCAGCCGTCTCCTCTCTGCCCCTGGATTTAGCTGGTTTCTGGCTTGGGAGGTGGCTGTGGATTCCTTGCCAGTAGGTGTCCCTCAGGCTGTGTGAGCTCCTGGGGGCACACGCAGTCAAGCACCCCAGCGTGCATCTCAGCCGCTTGGGCAACCCCGAGGGATCACCTCGCCATTCTCATCTGACCCATGACAGTGCAGTTCATGAGAGCTTGAACCAAAGGGGGCTGGCTTTGCACACCCTCCCAGCGTAATTTACAATAATAACAACAGTGAAAAAGTGGACCCCGCCTCAGTGTTTGTGCAGATGCTCGTGTTGGGCCCCCTCTGTATGTTTGTGGTTGTACGTGCTCACTTTGATCTGTGTACCTGGAGGCCTGTTGTGTCCCCATTGGTGAGGACTGTATGTTTATCTTTCTGTGGTCCTGGCTCTTGCTCAGCCAGGGCTAGGTGATCCAGCTGGGTTAGGGTTGGGCGGCAGTAAATGTGGGGTGGACCTCCCACAGCTGAAGGCCTCTTCTCTCTCCCTGTAGAAGGAACCATCGCTGGTCTCAGTGTACCAGCGCCTGCCCCCCCCCCTCCTTCCCTCGAGGTCCCTCGGGGCTGGGACCCTCCCTCTGCAGCCATGATCTGGAGGAAACTGGGTGCCAGCAACTTCTCCAGCTGCCCAGATGGCTCCATCCTGTGGATATGGGACGTGTTTCATGAGTGTGCCCAGGATGGCTGGGACAAGGCCAGCGTGAGTCTGGGCCTGATCTCCATTCTCTGCTTCGCTGCATCCACCTTCCCGTGAGTCACACCTGGGTGTTTGGTGCAGGAGGGCTGTGGGTGGGACAGTGGCTCAAGATCCTGCCTGGGCCTGTCTAGACTCCAGGCCAGGCGTGCTGCCCCCACCCCAGTCACATGCTCTCACTTCAGCCCGCTTGGGAGGGGCCTGGACGGAGCCCCATGAGGTCTCATGCTGGGCCTTGCTGATACAGAAAGAGCAACCTTTGCTACGGTGTGCTAGTGTCCCCTCTGGACCTGGCTCAGTTCTAAGTGCTGTATGTGTTTTTACCTCTTTGGGTCGTCAAAGCAAGATTTTTTATTTTACAGATAAGGGAACCGAAACCCAGGAAGGTAGACGGGGGCAAGGAGTGGGAGGGTGAGATGCATTCAACATGGCTTTCGTCCTCCAAACTTGGACGGTCTGGTGGTGGAAACCACAGCCCTGAGTACACAGTGCTGCTGATGGAGGGGCACAGAGATGCTGCATAACAGCACGGGGGCCAGGAGTGGCAACCCTCAGCAGCTGGGTGTGGTGGCATGTGCCTGTAATCCCTGCACTCTGGGAGGCTGAGGCAGGAGGATTGCAAATTCAAGCCCACCTTGGGAAACTTAGCAAGACTCTGTCCCAAAAGAAAAAATTAAAAATGGTACATGGATGTAGCTCAGTATGAAGGAATTCATACTGGGTTCAATCACTAGTACTAAAAAAAAAGAGATAGAGAGAGAGAGAACTGAGAGTGCCAAGGAAGAAGGACTAGAAGCCAGAGTCCAGGAGGGAGCCTGGTGTGGTGGCACATGTCTGTCATCCCAGCACTCAGGAGGCTGAGGCAGGAGGATCACCGAGAGCTCAAGGCCAGCCTAGCTACGAAGTGAGCTCAAGGCAGCCTGAACTGCACAGTGAGATCCTGTCTCAAAAAGACAACAAAACAGAACAAAAAGAGTCCAGGAGGGACAGGCTATTTGGTGTCACTAAGAGGAAGAAGATGGCTTGGTGCTGAGGAAGGTCTGGGCAGGAGCCATTTCCTGAAAGTGAAAGATGAAGAGGTGTTTGAGCCTTGGCGGGGGCAGCAGGCATCTGGAGATGAGCTTGGAGGAAGGGAGAACAGCTCTGGATGGGTGTAGCCTCGGACCTGGGGCCTCGCCAGGGCACATGTTGAAGGGTGTAGGTCACTATCAAGGAGTTTGTGGATGGCTCATGACAGTTTTTGGTAAGGTTGAATTTTTTTTTTTTTTTTTTGAGACTGAGTCTCACTGTGTAGCCCAGGCTGTCCCCGAACTCATGGCAATCCTTCTGCCTCAGCCTCCCGAGTGCTAGGCTTGCAGGCGTGTGCCACTATGCTCAGCAAGACTGGAATTTCAGAGAGGTCCCAGAGAAGATGGATGGCTCTGGGGGAACAAGGCTGGGTTAGAAGGTGGAGAGAGTCAGAGCTGGGGAGGCGATGGAGGAGGGACCAGGTGGGAAGAACCAGAGTCAGTGCCCAGCTCTCCTGGCTGTTGGCTTGGGTGGTGGGTGAGAGCAGGTGCTGTTTAGTTTCTTTCTCTTTTTGGTGCCGGGGAGCAAACTGATGGTCTCACGTATGAAGCAGGCTCTCTACCTCTGAGCTACGCCCTCAGCCCACCTTCGCTCCCTCCCTGCCTCCCTCTCTCCCATCTCTCCCACCCTCCTTTTTCTTTCTGAGTCTTCATGGGTACCCACATGCAGATGGTCCAAAGGAGGTTTGTGCAGCAGGGGTGTAACCCAGCAGCAGGGCTTTTGGCCAGCATCCATGAAGCCCTGGGTTTGGTCCCTAGTCCTGCAAAGAAAGAAATTTGAACAGTAAACGGAGTGTGTGCCATGGTTAAGTGCAAGATCAGAGGCTCGGGCTGGGAGAATCTAAGCTGTGTGACGGTGTCCTTAGTCCCCAGTGGAGAGGATCACCACAGCCTCTAGGGGCACAGGGAAGACCGAGGAGTCAGTACCCACGAGGGCTCCAAGCTGTGCCTGAGACCCGCTGGCTCTGGCAGCATTAGGTCATGCTCAGCTTTGGCATCGCACCTCCGCCTGCCCATAGGTCCAGGAAGAAGGTCCCAGCACCCAAGCAGGCCCTTTGGGAAAACAGCCGGGGAACCACGATTCCAGGAGTAACTCCTGTTGCTGAGTTACAGGCCCCTGCCCCGCTTTCTCTGTTGCCCTTTATGGTCTGGCCTATCTCATCATCGACTGATGGAGATGGGGTGCAAGCTACTGCGCCACCCCCACCCTGCTCTGCTTGCCGCCTCATCTGATTCAGGAACGCAGAGGGGCCGGGACGTAGTGTGTAGGTAGAGCACTTGCCCAGCGTGTCCAAGGCCCTGGTTCTATCCCCGGCACTGCAAAAAAGGAAACAGAACAAAAGCAGTCAGGGAACCTATGCAGTGGTTCTCAGGGCCTGACACCAAATTCTGGACCCCGTAGAGACCCTGAGTCCCCTCTGAGACCTCAGACATGGCAGAGAAAATCGAAGGAGGGGGAGATCCTCTCTGGCTGTAGTCACTCAGGCTAGAAGGGATTCCCCCGGGGTACAGAGCAAACAGCATGCAGACCCTGTCACCAAGAAGGACGCCCCTCCCCAGGCCAGCTCCAGTCCTCTGCTGCCCTGCCGCACCGTTCTGGAGTTCGTGGGGCAAGTTTCCCTTTTGGCCCTTCAAGGCAAGACAGTCTCTCCACGCTGGGCCCCTGAGCTCATGTCCGGGCCTCTCCACAGCCAGTACATCAAGGCCTGCAAGACTGGCAACATGGACCAGGCCCTGTCAGTGTGGTTCCTCCTGGGCTGGATTGGCGGAGACTCCTGCAACCTGATCGGTTCCTTCCTTGCTGACCAGTTGCCCCTACAGGTGGGTGGTGCCGGGCAGGGTGGGGAAGGCGTTGGAAGCAGGCAGCGGGAGGAAAGGCCCAGGCCTCTCAATCCTGACTCATCAGTTCATCTGCTGGGCCCTTTGCCGGAGTGCTCGCTCCCTCTGCGGGGCGGGAACCGGGAACCCTTCTCCCAAGCGAGGAAACAGAGGCTCAGAGGCAAAATGCTGTGGCGCTGGTCCCAAGCCTGGGGCTCTTTCCTCCCACAGACCTACACAGCTGTGTACTACGTCCTGGCCGACCTGGTGATGCTCACACTCTACTTCCACTACAAGTTCAAGAAACGCCGCTCTCTGTGTGAGTACAGCCTCGCTCTGGAGCAGGCTCCTGCCGGCAGCCAGGGGCGCCTAGAACTTGTGAGGAAGCGGGTTTCCCATTGCTGGGTGATAAACCAGGCCTTATCTAAGAGCCGGAGTTAATAGGTCAAGATAGAGGCTGGAGGGCCGTGAGCACATCCGGCGCCGACCACAGAGAACTTCCGGTCACTCTGCTCCCGTTCAGTGAATGTGGCTCAGCGCCTCCTCTGTATCTGGCCCTGGGCCTGTTGCTGGGGAAACAGGATGAATGCATAGGCTGCCACTGCTCCCCCACATTCGGAAGGGACGATGAACAAGGTCAGCTGAAGGGTGAACAAGACACAGGGAGGCCCTAGGGAGGGAATTGTGTCTCGCTGGCATTGCCCCTTCTGGACCCAACCATCCTGTGTTTCACCTTTGCAACCCTGGGAGAGGGTACTATTGACAGCTTTGTGCTACACATGAAGAATTAAAGCTCAGAGAAGTTAGGTCAATTGTCCAAAGTCACACAGCTACTGGGGGGCATAGCTGGAATGCTGTTCCCAGTCTTTCTGGTAGACTCAGGTGTATGGACCTTGGCTTCTCTTCTACCTCATGTCCAGTATCTGCCCCCATCAATTCTGTGCTCTTGTTCATCTTGGGGACCGTGTGTATCACACCACTGCTAAGCAGCCCTGGCTCTGTGGCTGCCCCAAGGAAAGTCTTCCAGGGGCGGATGCTCCTGTCCGTGGAGCCAGGCGATAAGGTGAGGTGTGGGTTAGCAGGGTGTGGGTTAATGCGTGAGGGCTGGCTCTCCCCCAGGGAGCTTCCCTGCAGGTCATGTGTGTGTTGGGTGGAGGAGGATCACCTTTTGGGTCCCCACAAGACTCTGAGCACCCGCTTCTGTCCTTCCAGCCCTTTACGAAGCAGGAGATCATTGGCTTTGTTATCGGCTCCGTGTCCAGTGTGCTGTACCTGCTCTCGCGACTGCCGCAGATCCGCACCAATGTGAGCCTGGAGCCCTGCTCGGGACAGGCCAGATGGAAAGAGAGTGGCCCAGTGGCTCAGGCCTCCGGGTTAAGGAGTGGCACATGGGAGTCTTTGTCCAGAAGGCCTGGCCCCATCCTCAGTGGTGGCTTGGCGAGTTAACCCACCTCTGAGCCTCATTTTATGTTCCTGGAAAATGGGCCAGGAGATAGATCCCTGCCATGGACGGGCACACGAGAGCCCTGTGTGTCCCAGGACTCAGAGGTCAGATGAGAAGGAACATGGCAGAGCTTAAGGCAGGGGAGAAGAAGAGAGGAAGGGAGGGAGGGGAGCAGGGATGGTGAGGCTTATTCGGCAGTGGGGATCTTCAGGGCTGGAGAGCAGAGCCGGCAGGTGTGTGCAGCCATGGTCTCTGTGGGCCTGGGGGCGGGGCCCTGAGAGGGGTGGTCAGGATGGGGTCTGAAGTGGCCTGGATGTGGCTGGTCTGGGTAGCGGCTCAGAGTATATGCAGTATGATGGGCCCTGTGAGTGAGCAGTTACAATCCAGAGTGACAAGAGTCTGCTATGAGGTCTCTGACCCCACCTCCTTCACCCCCAGTTTCTGCGGAAGTCGACCCAGGGAATCTCCTACTCGCTGTTCGCGTTGGTGATGCTGGGGAACACACTGTACGGACTGAGCGTGCTGCTGAAAAACCCCGAGGTGGGCCAGAGTGAGGGTAGCTATGTGCTGCACCACCTGCCCTGGCTCGTGGGCAGCCTAGGTGTGCTGCTGCTCGATACCATTGTATCCTTTGGTGTGTGCAGGGCAAGTGGGGCAGGGTGGGCCAGCGGCCTCTGCCTGTACACGGCACAGCATTCATTACCTGTCTAGCCATCCTTCCATCCCATCTGTATATTCATCCATCTGTTCAGCTTCCCATCCGGCTTCCCATCCATCCATCCATCCACCCATCCACCCATCCATCCATCCACCCATCCACCCATCCATTCTTTTATCCACCCACTTAGTTGCCCATCCAGCCTCCCATTCACCCATCTGTCAGTTCATCCATCCATCTATCCATCCGTCTGTCAGTCCATCTATCCATCCATCTTCCCATCCATCCATCCATCCATCTATTCTCATCCACCCACCCATCCACTTGCCCATCCAACCTCCCATCTACCCATCTGTCCATCCATCCATCCATCCATCTGTTCAAAGTGCACACCTTCTGTGGGCCAAGCACTTGGCCAGACACGGCTCATTAATGAGGAACAGAATCACCCTGGCCCAGAGACACAGCTCAGTGGTCAGTCCTACAGGACAAATCCTGCCTCCACTGCTTCCTAGCTATGTGACACAGCAAACCGTCAACCTCTCTGTGCTTCTGTTCCTTCATCTGAGTTAACAGTTGCTGCCTCACCAGGGTCCTGGGCAGTGATGTCAGATAATGTATCTGAAAGCTCTCCCCAACCCCGCACTCAGTGCTCAGCAAATGTTTGCTAAAGGGCTGCATAGAACATTATTTGGGGGCTCATTTGGGACAAAGTAAACACGGCTCTTCATCCAACACTTGCTGAGTCCCTGAGGGCTATAATGAAAAAGGAAAATTGGGCTGAAGGGTGGAGGAGGGCAGGGCGGCAGGGCCAGTCCTGGGCCAGGGCCTGGGAGGCTACCTGAGAGCTTGGAGAGGAATGGGGTGCGGCTGGGATGGGGGAGCAAGGGGGCACTCAGAGTGAAGGGTGCAACAGGAGCCACGGCTGGGGGCTTGGGGGTCTCGGGGTTGTGGCTGGTCTCCTGCCTGCAGAGGGAAGTGGGAGGCACTGCCCTACCCCCACTCCAGGCAGTCCCAACGCAGGTGCTCCCTTGGGCCTTAACGTGGCCCCAGATCTCCATCCAGTTCCTGCTGTACAGGAATGCCGCTGAGGCCGCCTCCCCAGAACGTGAGCCCCTCCTGCCCAGTTGACCGGCGCCAGGCTGAGCCCAGGATGGCAGGGACCTCCAGATACTATGCCCGGAAGGACAGGCGTGGGCAGTAACGTTGCTGCCACCCCAGGCCTGGGGCTCCTGTCCGGCTCTCCTACCTCCCCAAAACCTCTGATCCCACCACATGGACTGACTCTTCCAGAAGCAACACAGCCCCAGGACCGGCCCGCCCAGCGGACACCTCCCAGGTCAAAGGCAGCTGCTCCAACCATGAACCATGGAGACCCAGGGTTCGGCTGCCCCTCCACCCACCTACCTCATTCTGCCTGTGTACCCCTGGGGGCCACGCCACGGTGAAACAAGCCAGGACTGTCCCGAGGACCTGATGTGACCTAGTAAACGTACCTTCCAGTGAGGCCTGACTCTGCTGTTCTGTTCTTGGGTGCGGGGCTCTGGGCTTTTCCGGGAAACAGCTGTAGGTGGAGCCCTGGGGGTAGGTGAGCTGGGGGAGGGAGGCTGGGCTGAGGCGGGGACCCGTCTGTCTGTACCCAGCCCAGCCTCCCAGCATCCCTGAGGTCTTTCACACTCATCTCTGTGCCCTGGCTGTCGTGGCCCCCAGAGTAAGATTGACACCACAGTGCGGTCACTGCGCTCAGGTGTGCAGGGAGAGGCAGGAGCGCATTCAGGGGTGGTGTGATGGGAGGTTTAGCCCCACACTGTGAGAGCCTTGCATGTAGTCAGGGCTCAGGGTGGGCTGTGATGATTTTTCAGTGGGAGATGGACAGCCAGCTCTCCCTGGACACAGGTGCCTTCCTGGACGAGGAGACTGGCCAGAGTGAAGGCTGGGGAGGAGGGCAGGCCGGCCCTGAGCTCTGTTGATCCAGCCCAGCCTGTGTGTTTCCAGACCCTGCTCTCATTCTGCGGCCTCCTTGTCGATCACAGCGGGAGCCTTGGCATCAGAGGGGCCGGCTCCCCCGTCCCGTGGGGCTGATTCTGGCCCCACTTGCCTTGCCCTAGGCCCAGAAACCAGATGCAGGCCCCTGGGGCTGCTTGGGAAACTGAGGGAAGATACACTTGGGACTGAGACTTTGTTTTAGACACCAGCCCCATAAAGAGGAGGGACCGTAGCCTACACTGGTGGTCTGGGGAGTTGGGGAGGTGGCACCCACTGGGCCATGCTGGGCCGGTGTCTGGCTGCAGTGATTGAGCCCTGCTGGCTCCCCTCAAGGTGGGAAGACTATGACCAGCCAGGCCCAGGTGCCAAGGGCTGTGACCTGAGGGTAGAAAGTGCCATGGGAATGAGCAGACTCAACCTGCCTAGCAGGCCCCATTAGGGACGGAGCCATTTAGAAGACTGCTTGCAAAAAGCTTTCCTAAGGGACAGCCAGATCCTGGGGACAGGGCTCACAGGAGCGGCTGTGGGCAGAGCAGTTTGGGAAAGCTCCTCTGGCTGGAGATGAGGAGGAGGGCACTGCGGTCTGAGGCTCGGGGCCATGGATGCAGGCCGGGCCAGCCTCCTGCCCGTCTTTCTGCAGGCCTGCCGAGCCTTTGCATCCTGCGGCGGGCATCGGCTCTCCCTTGCATACTTGCTGGGCCTGGCTAAGTGTCATCCCCATGGCTCCCTCTGCTGGGTGCAGTTCTGATGGCCATTTTTCAGATGGGAAAGCAGGCCTAGGGAACTAGGTGGCCAGCCAGGGGCAGCAGCTGTTTGGCACACATCCTCTGGCCTCTGGCTCGGCCTGGGCTGCAGGAGATGGTACTGCAGGTGCTGACCGCAAGTGCAGGGCTGAACTGGAGTCAAACTGGAGTGCAGGTGACAGGCATGTCACCAACAAGCACAGAACTACTGAGCTGTACATGTGCCATGGGTGAAGTGCACGGTATGTGACCTACACTCAAGAAAGCTCTTTGCAAACATCAAGTTAGCTAGTAAGTACGGTAGTATCTCGGTTCATGAATGCGTCTGTTTGTGAACAATTCAGTTTGTGAACAGAAACACTTGGCCAAGTTTTGCTTCTGTTTGCGAACTCCACATCAGGGGACGAACACAGTCACAGCCATCTTCCCCATGGGCGTAAACATAGCCATCTCTCCTAGAATTGTGGAATGAATTAAGTTTGTAAACTGAGGCACAATGGGAAGTTAAGAGTAATAAGAAGCTGAGGCAGGAGGATCACTTCAAATCTGAGCCTACTCTGGGCTACACAGTGAATTCAAAGCCAACCTGAACTACACAGTGTGACCCTGTTTCAAAAAACAACAAAACCCCCCACAACAAATTATTTAATAGATTTTGTGCTTCCTAAAGGGTCACAAAGTGAACTGCAAAACCTGTAACAAGGCCAGGCACAGTGGCACAGCCCCGTAGCCCCAGCTGCTTAGGAGGCTGAAGCAGAAAGATCAGTTGAGCCCAAGCATTTGAGGTGAGCCTTGGTGACATATCAAGAGGCCATCTTACAAAAACCAAAACCAAAAAAACTGCAACAGTTCTCACCCAAAATATGCGGATAAGTTTTGAGGGAAGTAGCCACGTGACAACATGTGATTAAGTAATCTAGTTTCCTGCATTTATAAATCTTCAACTATATGGAGAAAAAAAAAAGGGAGATGTTTTAACTTCCACTTATGTAATGTTTCGTTTGTAATATTTCCACAGTGTAGAATACTCTTAGGAATGAAGCATACTTACGGAGTTTTCAGACTGCTGTAGAAGCTAAAAAACAGTCAGGGGGCAGGGATGTAGCTCAAGGGTGCAGCGTGCACTCAGCCTGCACAGCCCCTGGGTTCGATCCCTAGCACCCAAACTCCCTCCCTCCCCCAAACCGTTGCAGGAATTGCAGCAGCTCTTATACTTCAGAGGTGGGCACCAAAGGCCTACTGGACGTGGACAGACAGCAGCTGGGGGTGGTCGGGCGGGCGGATCCAGGCTGTGGGCTGAAGCAGGTGGGGGCTGGGACCCTGGCTGCCTTCTCTGGATCTGACTGGGGGAGAAGCCCAGCCTGCTGCTTCGGCCCGTGAGGCTGAAGGGCCAACTTGGGGCCTGGTGCCCAGCCAGTCCTTGGTCTCTCTTTTTTTTTTTTTTTAATTAAAAAAATTGTATTTACTTAGAAGCATTCAGAATGTCAACAAAACAGCTGCAACTTTTTTTTTTTTGCAATTACAGAGTGGTATTCAGTTAACAGAACAACAATTATTTTGTATAAGCTCATCAGAGACAACTGAAGATGAAAAACTACCGTCCCCATATGTAACTAATTTGTGCTGTGCACCAACAAGAACCTGCTTTAAATTTCCATGCCAATTTACAACCCCCATACTGTACCAGGCAAGGTTAGTGGCTATTGAAAATACCACCAGGACAGGGCTATCTAAAGACACATTCGGTAGTGTGTTAACTATACAAAAAAAAGACA
>PVLD010031501.1:0-15656 GCA_004027595.1 Dinomys branickii | reverse complement strand
ATACCCTGGGTGTTTGGAAAACTCCGAACAATCCTATGTGACTAGAGCACAGGGATGTTTTAGGGGAAGAGGAGTATTGAAGGGGAGTATGAGAAGGCCAGGGAAGAAAGGAGAGACACAGAGAGAAAGGTTATGGAAAGAGAGGAGGGCCAGGTGTGTGGGCGTATGCTTGTAATCACAGCACTTAAGAGGCTGAGGCTGGAGGATCTTGAATTCAAGGCCAGCCTGGGCTACATAGTGAGACCCTGTCAAGTAAGAATGAGAAAAGGAGGGCAGGCCTGACAGGGAGAGGTGAGCATGTGGAAGGTTAAGTGGAAGGTGAGACCTTTTCAGTCAAGGACTGGACACAAGAAGAGGCATCTAGCTTTGTGACTTGAGAGTAGTGGTCCTCAGTGCAGCCGCGGAGGACTAGATGAGAAGCGGAGAGCCGCTCAGCTGTGGACGTGTTGAGTTCGAGTCCCTGCAGGCAACAGTGAGCTGGGGCGTCTCGCTGGCTGCTTCTCTGGAGCAAAGTGCGCTTATGCATACACGTGTATTTATAAATTTTGCTGATATAAAAGATGTGTAGCATGACTGATAGATAATAACATAAATAATACTCTACGTTAGTAAATTCCAGGAAGCACAGTGGTTTGCTTAGAATGTTTTAGTTGTTTACCAGACTCTTCTGTTACCCATTCATGGTTGTAATTGACAGGGGAGTATAGTTTGACACAAATATTTCTTTATACTTAGAGTGAGAATAGCGACCAATTAGTAACAAAGCCAGGACTTCTTTGCTCAATCATAATAGTCTTTGAACATGGGAAGGCTATTTCCTACATTTTTGTACTATTCACAAAAGTTTAATTTGCATTATTACCATTTTCCATACTTAATTTTGAATCTGTACAATCAAGAAAGCAATGTATCAAGCTCATACTTTATTGTCTTGACAGTTTCTATGGTCTAAGTAGTTCCATCAAGGCCAGTTTCAAGAAGCTGATGTGATGTTACTGAATGCAGAGTTGGGGAAAGATGTGCATAACATGCCATATGTACTATCATCATATATATGAAGATGTAAATAATCTTACGAGACTGATAATAGTCAAATGTAGTAAAATCGGAAAATGATGAGTTTGACTATTTCTTTTGGTCATAACATACTTGTAAGTTTATATAATTTAATTTTTAGTAAAATTTGCTGAAAATTTACATCTCTCAAAATTCCTAAAAATATGACAGTTGCCCTCACAAGCAGGGTTCAGAACACAGCTGCCCATGGGTCAGTTAGGGGGAGATGTCCAATGGCTTTATGGGTCTTGTACTTAGTGGGGGGATCCAAACTAGAACTACGTGGTCAAAAGTCACTCCTAGGCAGTTGAGTCATAGAAAATAAATAATATTGTCCAAGAAGAGAAGTGAAGCCAGGCGTGGTGGCGCACACCTGTAATCACAGCACTCGGGAGGCTGAGGCAGGAGGATTGTTGTGAGTTCAAGACCAGCCTGGGCTACAAAGTTGCGAGCTCAAGGCCAGCCTGGACTGCACAGTGAGAGGCTGTCTCAAGACTGAATGAATGAGTGAATGAAGAGGAAGTGAAGAGAATGAGCTGATAGAGAAAAGACTCAAGAGCAGACTCTGGGTCATGTTGTTTTTATGATGTGGAAGATGGGAGTCACAGGGTAACCAGTCCGGCAGTGGGAGTATTCTAAGGAGCCAGTGATGTGGGTTTCAGAGAAACAACCCTGTAAAGTTGTATCAGGCAGGACAGGAAGTATGTCTTGGATAGAAAGACTAATCTTGAGCAGAAGACCACCTACTAAAATAGAAAAATAGAAACAACAGAAAAGTGGGATGTGGTGGCTCAAAACTAATCCCAGCACTCTGGGAAGCTGAAGCAGAAGAATCCCAGATTTGAGCCTTGCTTGGGCAACCTACTGAGACCCTGTCTCAAAGTGGAAGGGAGATATGGCTCAGTGCAAAGGTCCCAAATTTGGTCCCCAGTACCATAAAAGAAAGAAAGAAACTGAAAGGGAAAGTTACAGATATGGGGAGTTTTTTGTGTGGTTTTTATTTTGGGGGTTCTTTTGGTTTTTTGTTCTTCTGTTTTTTGGTTTTTCGAGATGACCTCACTATATAGTCCAGACTGGCCTTGAACTCACTACCTAGCCCAGACTGGCCTTAAACTCATGGTGATCCTCCTGCCTCAGCCTCCTGAGTGCTGGGATTACATGCCTGTGCCACCACGACCAGCTAAACTATGGACAGTTTTTGAGAAATTGATGTAGTTTGCTTTCAGATGGTGCGAGCAGCAGCTGGTAGCCAGAGCAAACCTTTATGCTTCTTTTAATACAGTATTATTATAGGAGAGAGCTCACCTGCAAGCCACTTGCCAGTTAGCAATTTGATGTTTCCCCTTTTGCTTGGCTAGAAGAATAAAGGTAGAAATTAATCCTCATAGATACTTATGTCTTAATGTAAAAGCTCTGAAATGAGCCTGAGGAAAGGTGCATGTGTAAGGTGAAGATGAGTAACCAATGTTAATGCCAACACATCTCTCAGTGTGCTTGTGAAGTTCATAATAGGTGCTCATGGCTGTGAAGTGCCTGTGGAAGACAGGGAGAACCCTTACTCCTGCAGGCTGCTCAACATCACAAGTCCAGGTGAGTTGTCTTCTGCCAGAGACTGCCTTCTGCAACTTCGGTGTTGAGTAAAAGGTGCTAAACTTACTAGTGTGGATTCTGTGTTTGTCATCAAAATTTGTGTTTCATCCCCCTCCATAGGTGAATCAATCCAGGAATCTATAGAAATTCTCCATAGGTACCAAACTCCGGCACCCAGTAGAATATTCTTCAGGATGATTCAAATGCATCTGGAAATTCCTTAAGCTTAGCTAAATCATGGGTTACTGAATTTCAAATTTTTGAGAAACTGCTGATCTCTTCAGTGGATTTATAATAGCATTGATACAAATGCTGTGAGTCAGCATTCTGTTAAGATCATTGCCGGTGCTTAAACAAGTAGTAAGACATTAAAAACACGATACTTTTTATTCCTTAAACATAGTGGGGATCCTGGTAATGATGGAGAAGGCGGATTCTAACTAGATCCTCTGTGTGTCTGCATCTAGGGGACTAGTTTGGGGAAGTTGTAACATGTCTTTATTATTCCTGTTATGTGCAGCTGTGATTCTCAGAGATGTTCACTTTTCCCGATATCCCACATGCTGATTATGACTTGTATTGGTTTAAGTTTTGTCAAATCTTTATGATTTTGTGCACCTTTGGAGAACCAAAAATTATGTATCTCATAAATGGTGCATTAGTGATGATGTGATATCATATAGCAAGTTAATGTTGAAAACCAAAACCAGTTGGGCATACAGGCACATGCCTATAATCCCAGCATTTAGGAGGCTGAGGCAGGAGGATCATTGTGAATTCAAGGCCAGCCTCAACTACAGAGTGAGACCCTGTCTTAAAAATAAATGAGTGAGTTGAAACCAAACCACACAGCAACTAGGAAAAGCCATTTCCTTTCTTTTGAATTTTCCAGGGCTGTGGATATAGCAAAGTGCCTTTAACAGAATCCGGGCCCTGGATTCCATTCCAATCACTGCAAAAGAAAAACGAAAAAAAAAAAATCCAGAACTTATTTTAAGTGCCATTACTCATTAATAGTGAAGCAGTAGACCTCTTCATTAATAGAAAATGTTCAAGAGGGAGGAGGAGCGAAGAGGAAGGGAAGTTTTAAAAAAAAGAAACAGCTGTGGTATATACATGTAGCCACTCCCCAGTGTGAGTGTAAACTGCAGGAACTGCAAGTGTGTACTGATAAAATACTTAAAAAGAAAATGTTTGTGCATGTGCCACGTTACATTTTTTAAAAAATATACGCACAAATTTTATCTTTTTTATTTTCCTGAAGCATTTAGGGTTATTTCAGTACCTGAAGGTCATGGTGAGCATCAGTCATGATACTAAGATACGTAAAAGGCTTGGCTAACAGCATTATCCAAACAACAGCATTAGCCCCTCACACCTGAACACCTATAGTCCCAGCTACTTGGGAGGTTGAAGTGGGAGGATCTCACCGAGCCCAGGATTCTAGATCAGCGTGGGCAACATAGTGATACCTTCATCTCAAAATAAAGCAACAATTTGTTTTTCAGTAGCTTGAGTTCAAGGTCATTTTTAAGACAGAAAATACCTAGTGAGGCATGGTAGTACAGGCTGGTAACCCCAACACTTGGGAGAATGAGGGAGGAGGCTTGCTGTGAGTTCAAGGCCAGCCTCAACTACATTGCAAGAGTCTCTCTCTCTAAAAAAAAAAAAAATCCAGGGTCAGGCATGGTGCACACCTGTAATCCCAGCATTTTGGAGGCTGAAGCAGGAAGATCACAGAGTTGGAAGCCAGCATGGACACTAATGAGACCCTGTTGCAAAACAAACAAACAAACAAAAAACCCACTAAGTGTGCTTGACCTGATGCTTTTAATAGACTTTGGATGTCTTTTATTTCCTGATTACATTAAAGAGAAACATTCTGTTGTCATACAGTATGTTTGGAGTCTAGACTTTGGCAGTCCCTGCCCTGTCTATGACAGAAATCTGTTCTCTTTTCTTTCCTTCCTGCTCATGTCTGTAATTGAGCAGAATCCATCACTTCCCCTATTGTTACATTTTATTGAGTAACTACTAAGTGTATAATAGTTTCTAGGAGCTCTTAAAGTGAGGCTCTAGATGACCTGTGGGTGTTCTGGAAGAAAACACAAATTTTATTTTATTGTTATTAATTGCTTTGGTGCTGAGGATTAAACCCAGGGTCTGCTGCATATTAAGCAAAGACTATACCACTGAGTTATACCTCCAGCCCTAAATAGAATTTTTATTAATACCGAATATAACAGTAGTACTTATATTTACTTTGTAAGTGTATGGGTATGTGTACAGATTTTTTTTTAACTTATGAGGTGACGTAATCAGCAAAGTTTGAAAAACCACAGCTCTAAAAGATACAAAGAACTTTGTTATAATATTCTTTTTAAAAATGTCTTATTTGTCAAAGTAGCACAGGTAGTCCCTGCCATATTAACTACCCGTGTAATCCCTCTTGCTTCACTCACAGAATTAGAAATTATTTGAAAAGGGCTGTTGGACACCGATTAGACAACTGCGGAGGAAGGGAAAACTACTGACCTGGGAGTCATTACACCCAGGAGTGGCTCCCGACTGCCACTTGCTATGTCCTTGGCGGGTTACTCTCTCTAGGCTCAGTTTATTAGTCCATAGACTATAAATAAACGCTCTTTCCACAGGGAGAAGTTGTGAAAAGGTAAACTTGGTGGGATGGGAATGTGATCAAGTACAAAGTCAGAAATGCCTACTGTGCTTACCTTTTATCAGCATTGTACAGCAAGAATTTTTCAGTATTATTTGAAGTTATTCTAGTTACTTCTGTACTATAACAGGTGCCTGACATGTCATAGATATCTTAAATTGCCTAAAAAGAAATAGAACCTCGAAATTAGCAAAGCAAAACCAAATTTACTGACTTTTTTTCCTGCACTAGTCCTGGGGATTGAACTCAAGGCCTTTAGAATGAACTATATCCTCAGCTATTTTTTAAAAAATTTATTATAATTTTTATTTTGATACAGGACCTTGCTAAGTTGCATAAGCCAGGCTCAAACATGCAGTCCTGCCTCAACCTTGTCAGTTGCTGGGGTTACAGGGTGCACCACTGTGCCCTGCTCAGATGTACTGATTACTTAGGCCTGCAGTTCACACTGGGTTTATTACCCTTTTATCCAGTCCTTCCAAGTAGATACCTTCCAGCTGACTTAAATTTATTGTTCTCCTGTGATATTTATGCATCTGTGTACAGATATACATGTGTATAAAAAATCTAAAGCAGTTTGGATCATTGAATACTAGATTTAGCTGAAAAGTTCATTCTTAAATTTCAAAATCGGTTTGTTTTTCTGGGAGCAGCCATGGTTCTCAATTTTTAAAAAATTTCTGCCACTTGTGAAAGAGTCATAACAAATATAATTAGTTAGATTTTACTCTGAGGGCTGCTTCACCCTTCATATTAGTAAAATAAGAGCTTATATATGTTTGATTATGTAAAACCCCTCTTCTTACTTCCTTAGTTTTGAATCAGGAAATTGAAGCATTCAGTCTTTCTGAAGATGCTACATCAGAACTCTCTGAGGACCGAGTTGTTAGTGTGAGCTTCCGAGTTCTGTACCCAATCATTATCACCAGTCTTGGAGTATTCTACGATGCCAGGGACGTGGGTTTCCAGAGGAACATCACAGTGAAGCTTTATCAGGCAGAACAGGAGGTAAGCACTGCTTTGTACAGGACTTCCCATATTTTCCTTCTCCCAAAACAAAACTTTTCCTTGCGGCATGTACTAGCTTGGGAAATTGTGTAATTCTCTCCAGTTGAGAGACTTCCAACTTTCTTCCCTTATTGAATGAATGCAGAACGCGTTGTAGTGTAAAAAATTATGCTACTGGTTTGAAAAGAGATTAACTGTGAATGAATGCATTATATCTAGAAAGGAGAAAGTTGGACTAGATTAGAAATTCTCAATCTAAAATCTTCCAAAGCTCAGAAATTAGTGATGGATATAAAAATTGAGGGCCTTATAGCAGGATATGAAGGTGAACACCTGTAATAGCAGTACTCAGGAGGCTGAGGCAGGAGAATCACAGTAAGTTTGAAGCCACCCTGGGCTACATAGTGAGACCTTATCTTAAAAAAAAAAAAACATTGGAGGCCTTTTAGGATTTCGTCTCTTATAACACTAAAAATCTACAATAAAAGGCCAATAAACTATTTCAGATTTTTTTTGTGTGTTAAAGTTATAGGAGGGAGAAAAGTTTAGAACAGTTGGAGTTACTCTTTTCCTGAATTTGGGGAGATCTGATTTGTTTACATGATATATCTGAAGGCGTGTAGGATGGAATTATATGTGAAAAGGTCTGTTTCTGGTTTCAAAAATACAGGAAATGCAATTATACAGTGAATAACCAGGTAGCCACCAACTAGATTCTACAGTAATCATGTCTGGTTGTATTTGCTTTATCACAAATATATTTATTAATCTATCTTTTTAAAAATGTATTTCACAGTAAGTTGCAGGCATTGGTATACTTCACTCTTGAATGCTTTACATGCATATCATTAACTGGGCTTTACTTTTTTTATTGTTCTTAAACTATATACAATGGAATGTGCATGCAGTTTGTTAAATTCTGTAACCCGTTTTAACTCACACTCCTGTCAGCATGTGAAGCATGTGATCCCAGAAAGTTCCCTTACGTTCCCTACAAGTCCATTCGTTTTCTATGCCCCAAAGGCAACCGCTATTCTAACTTCTTGTTTTCTCGTGGCCTGGTTGGGTCTATTCTGGGACTTCATGTATAGACGGAAGCACAGAGAAGTGCTCCGTTGTATAAGTCACCTTTCACGCCACATTTTGAAGCCTATTCATCATGTTGTATGATCCATGATTTTCCCTTTTCATTCTTTTAATTGATAAGTAGTATTCAGCAGTGTAGGCTGCCTTCACATTCTAGTGTTGGTGGGAACCCAGACTGTTTCCAAGGTCTTTATCCTTTATTGTGTTACTATGCTGAGTTGCATTTATTAACTTTGCAATGTTACACCAGCCTCCTATTCCTGGGATAAACTCCTCATCACAATATATTATTCTTTTCATGTATTGTTGGAAATTAAATTTCTTACAGACGTGAAAATGTAGAAGGGTTCTTTCTTTTTATAAACTCTTAAGAATCTACTTTTTATAGGTGTTTGTTTCATTTACATTCAGTCAGTTATCAAAATAGCTTTCAACTTCATTTTGCTACTTATTTTGTTTGTTTCACTGTTTTCCTCTGTTGTTCCTCTTCCGCCTTCTTTGATGTTAACTAAACTTTTTTTTTTATATGTCTGGTTTTTTCGTGGGTACCGGGAATTGAACTCAGGATCTTGCCAGGTTTTGTCCTCTGAGCTATATCCCCAGCTCTTAACTAAATTTTTTTAGAATTTCATTTTAATTTCTCTGTTGGCTTTTTAGCTGCAGTTCTTTATGTTACTGCCTTTGTATGCATGGTTGACATCTATACATGCTCTACATCCTAGAGTCTATAATTTTTGCTTTAAATTGAGTGTATATTAAAGGGTTATAGAAAAAGTATTTTGCATTTACGTACGTATTTACCATTATGTTGTGTATCTGCCCTGGAATACCTAGATTTCTATCTGGTACCCTCTCCCTTCAATTCCGATGGTGTATTTGCTGCTGCTTAATTTCCTTAGTTTTCATTTTTCTGAAAATATTTTTATTTTACTCACCCCCCCTCACCCCCCCCCTTTATTATCATGGTTTTTCTGGGTATGGAACTCCGGGTGGTGGTGGTGGCGGTGGTGGTGGTTTTCTTTTTCTTCTTTTTCCAGTATTTTAAAGACTCATCCCCATGGTTTTGGCCTCCATTGTTTCTGGTAAGAAATCACCACCCTCTGTATTACCCTTTTCACTAGTGCTGTGTGTGATCTGGGCCCCTTGTTTGGGGGCTGCCTTTGTATCTGGTTTTAAACAATTTGACCATTGTACCTGGGGGTGGTTTTTCTTTGTTCTGCTTAGGACTGGCCAACTTTTTTTCAGCCTGTAAATGTACATCTTTTACCAAATTTGGAGACTTTTCAGTTGTTATTTCTTAAAAACTTTCTCTAGTACCACTTGTTCCAACCTTTCCTTCTTGAATTCCACATGCTTGTATGCTAGATCTCTCCGTATTGTCCTACAGATCACAAATCTGTGGAGTGTTTTTCAACATTTTCCTCTATTTTTTCAGCTTTACTTTCTGTTAATCTATATTTAAGTTCATTGATTCTTCTGCCATCTCAAATCTGCAGTTAAGCCTACTCAGTGAATTTTTTATTTTAGACATACTTCTTCAATTTTCGCCTAGTTCTTTTTTACAGTTTGTTTCTCTAAAATCTCCTCTATGTATTCATTCATTTTTAAAATCTCCTCTGTATGTTCATGTTTTTGTCTAGTAGACCTGTGACCATACTGTAACCGCTTTAGAAACCCCATGGACACACTCCGAGTTGTCTTGGGGTATGTCTTCGCTGACCACCAGCTCTCTTGAGTACTGTAAGCTTCTTCTGTTGTACGTCTGGTACCGCGGGTCGAAGCCTGGCCACTGTGAGTGGTTTGTGTAGGAGCTCTGGATTCCATTGCGTTCTTTGAAGAGTATTGATTTTTATTTCCTTGTTTTGATTTAACAGGCAGTTAAACTGGCCAGACGTAGGTTGCAAGCTGTTTTTCTTACAGTGAACAGCAGCTGAATCTCTTTTCCGTTTTGGCCTTAGATGCGCTGCTCGGGTTTGGCCTCAAATGTGTGTTTCATGAGTCAGCCACAGATATGGGCAGAGTTGACGTGTAGAATTTGTAGCTGTTCCTCCGTGCGAAGGTCACGATAGGTGGGGGATTCCTTTTCACTTTTTAGCTGCTGTTTGCTCTTCCTCTGTCCCTTAATTTTCCAGGCAGAAGGATTATAAGTTTTCACTTAGCTTTTTAGTTTCCCCAGAGTTCTACCTTTGGACAAGACCAGTGAATAACGTGGGGAACATGTCCAATTTCCTTCTTCCGCATATTGATTCTCCTCCAGGTTTTTCTGTTGATCCAGTTCCAGTGCTTTCAGATCATTGCTTTTAATGTTTTGTCCTGAGTTCGTAATTGTTGTCTGTAGAATTGGTCTTGATATTCCTGGAAGTCCCTAGGAAATGTAAAGATCAATTTAAGGTTGTTTTTTTTTTTTTGCTTCCTCTAAAGAAGCTGTAGTTTTTAATGTATTGATAGATATAAAGGTAGAAGGGAACAAATGAATCCAGCCCCAATGATTATGGTGAGTAGAGCTTTATCAAGTTGGTCAGCTATAGTTGTCTGTATGTAATTAAAACTCACTGATTATAGAATCCTAGCATTCAGGAGGCTGAGACAGGATCACTGCAAGTTTGAGGCCAGCCTGGGCAACTACATACAGTGAATATAAGGTCAACCAGAACCACACACTGAAACCCTCTCTTTGCAAAAAAAATTTTAAAAAACTCACTGAAGGAGAAGGGTGTTGCTCAGAGGTAAAAGGCTGCCCTATTGCGGGAGGCCCAGGCTCCATCCCCAGAAGAGCCCCACATACCAATTTACTGATGCTGAAACTCAGGTAGGCAGCTGAAATAGCAGTACTGTGAATTTATTATAACCCTTATCTAGAAATTAGGATTAGTGTTGAATTTTTAATAGACCAAATTGGCTCAGTTTTGCCTTTTTAAAATTATTTATAATGCTTGAGTTGCCAATAAAGAAGTTTAGTTTTAAGCTAAACAATATTTTGATCATGTTTGTAACTTTTAGTTGCTGCATTTATAGCTAGAGGAGAGTTGGTAAACTTTGTCCTCAAAAAGAAGTGCTCGAAGGTGGACCCTAAAAGAGTTGATGGATAGCCATATGAATGTAATGGGGGAAAAAAGTGAATGTTTAAATTCTAAAAAATTTTATTACACCAAAAGACACATTGCCGTTAATCCCCCTCTGTGTGAACACACCTATCCCATCACTCCTGCCACTGTCTGAAGCGTGCTGGAAGTTTTCTTTCACGCACGTCTTTAGTTGCTGCCTCAATGTCCTAAACTGATGCAAAACACGTACCTTTCGTAGTCGTGTTGACTTTGACTTTGGGGAAGAGCCAGAAATGAAATAATGCCAGGTCTGGTGAACATGATGGATGAGGACACATTGGAATGTATTTTGAGCCCGCTTTTCACTGGGTGGCACTGGGCAGTATCATTCACCATATTTTTAACTCACCTTGTAAAGACACAAGCAAGAGCTTCCAGAACCTGTCCAGAAAGCAGCAAGAACTGGGATAAGCGTGTTCAGTACACAGGGAAGTCTTTTGAGTGGGATGAATGACAAAGTGTCTTTGCTATAATAAATTTTTAAAAATTTAAACATTTGCTGTATATTTTGATCACATATCATAGTCTGAAATACGTCCTAACTCCATTGGTAAGAACGGGTGTTCATGAAAGAACATACAGTACTATACTGACCTGTCCTTAATTGTAAACGTCCACATGGTGTTGATCGCTTTCACAGAGATTTCACCTGTGGTGACTTAGCATATAAGGAGAGTCATGAGAATAAGGAAATGTTCTTAGCTAAAAGAAATGGGGGTGCACAGAGAAAATGATAAACATCCGGAGAATCAGTCCTCTTTTATACTTCCTTTTCTGGTTTAGTGCATATTTTCTTTGAGGGGTTGTTTTGTTTTGGGATTTAAGCCAGGGCCTTTGCACTGAATTATATCCCCATACCTCCTCTCTTGTTTTAGGGTCTCCCTAAGTTGCCCAGGCTTGGTTCAGACGTGCAGTCTTTCTGCCTCAGCCTCCCAGACTGCTGGGATTCCAGGCATATGCAGCACCACTGCACCCAGCCTGGTAGTTCTTCTGGAAGGGGGTTCCTGAGTCTTTGTTCCCATCCCCTCTAAATAGGTGATCTTTCCATTCTCAACTCTTTCAGTTTTGACACTGTAACTGGATTTAGTAACACCTCTCACTTCCTTTAATGCTTCTCATGTCAAGATGGGTTTTTTAATTTTGTTTTTAAGGTTATGTTTAGTAGCTGAGAATTTTAAGACAACTTTGATTATCTTAAATATCTTAATAACCATGATATAACTAGAACACCCTCGAATTGCCAAAACTACAGTAGAACACCCTGCATCACCATACTTAGGACCATTGTGGATTTCGTTGACCGATCAAGCTGGAAGGTGTTTGAAGACTTGTTGCATGTGCAGTGTGTAGCATGAAACACTCTTTCTTGTCTGTTTCCTGTCTCTTACCCCTCGCCTTCCCCAATGTGTAGGAGGCCCTCTTCACTGCGCGCTTTAGTCCTCCGAGCTGTGGTATCCAAGTGAACAAGCTGTGGTACAAGCCTGTGGAACAGTTCATCTTACCAGAGGTACGTGGTGCTGCCCGTCGGAGGAGGGGTGGGCGCTGGCCAGGAAGGGAGAGGAGGGAGCCAGCTACGGATGTGCTAAAGTGTAGGACTCTGCGTTTCTACCTCCAGAGAACTTCACCATCCCTCAGCGGTTCAGACCCTGTGTTTTGAAAGTATTTGTGTCACTGTGGTTTATTTGGACTCTGTGACAGTTTCAGTGAGAAAAGATAATATTAGATACTGATTGAAAGACCAGGCACAAGCCATTTGGTAAATCACATAGTTTCCTTAACTAAAGAATAAAAAGAAATCAATCTAGACAGGAGACATGTCCCATTTCTAAGTTAAATAAAACTTCTCTAAAGGGTAAGCAGGGTGAGACCTGAAAACACACCCATCACCTTCTGTACCTCTCAGTCCAGTCTAAGTTTGTGTCTGTGACTATCAGAGGCATCTCCCTTTCACCTATATATGAACTTCCATTTGAAAACGTGTTTGTCGAGGCATGGTGGTGCACCCCTGTAATCCCAGCACTTGGGAGGCTGAAGCGGGAGGATCAGCATGAGTTTGAGGCTAGCCTGGGCTACATAGTGAGTTGAAGACCAGTTTAACTACATAACAAGGACCTGTCTCCAAAAAAAGACATTAAAAATAAAAACATCTTCAATAAAAGCAGAACTAAAATATACTGGAGAAAAATAGAAAATATAGGTAAACTAAAGGAAAACTATTAAGAAGATCAAAATCAGGCCAGGGATATATCTTAGTGGTTCAGCCCCTGACTAGCAAGCATGAGGTCAAAATGGATCACAGGTCAGGAGTTCAATTCCTGGTACCAACAAAAAAAAAAGAGCTGAGGAGATAGCTCAGTGTGAAGCGTTAGGCTCAATCCTCAGTACCACCAAAAATAAAAAATAAAAATCCCGTAATGCAGGTATAATCTCATTTAACATTTGGCTTCTATACATATCAAGTTGGTAGGACTATACTGTTCATTCTGTTTTATAATTTACTTCCTTTAACATGACCATTCTTACATAAATATTCATTATTGTAATGGCTTTATAGGATTGCATTGTATGGAAGCACTATCATTTAACTCTATCTTTGGATAGTGGTATATTTCCAGTTTTTTAGTGTTACAAAAGAAATGATAGAGAGCATCATTATACTTCCTGCTTGTGTGTGTAACTGTTAAAAATGAGCTGTTGTACCAAATACCAAAGGGTGTGTGTACTTTTTAAGGTATATGATTTCCTTCCTCAGTGGAATTTCAGTGATTTGAATAGTCATTAGCATTATGTGAGAATGCCTGTTTCCCATATTCTTTTCCTTTTTAAGTGCAATAGGTGCTGTCAGGGTTGTCTTTTACTTTAAGAGCAGTGACTCTTGATCTAGAGAAAACATTCCTTAAATTCACCTGGAACCAGAAGAGACTCAGAATAGCAAAAGCAATCCTGGGCAACAAGGACAAGTCAGGTGGAATCACAGTCCCTGATCTGAACTTATACTACAAAGCTACTGTTATAAAATCAACCTGGTACTGGTTAAAAAATAGACCAGAAGATCAATGGAACAGACTGGAAGATGCAGTCACAACCACAAATACACTCAGCCATCTAATCTTTGACAAAGAGGCCAATCAAACTTACTGGAAGAAAGATACCCTCTTCAATAAATGGTGCTGGAAAAATTGTTTTGCTACTTGCCAAAGACTGAAAATAGACCCAAGTCTATCACCATGCACCAAACTCAAGTCAAAATGGGTCACAGATCTCAATATTAAAACAGAAACACTAAATCTATTGGAAGAGAAAGTAGGTAAAAATCTTGAAGACATAGGGGTAGACAGTGTATAAACAAAAACCAAATCGCAAGGGAAATACTTCAAAGAATCAACAACTGGGATCTCATACTACTGAAAAGTTTTTGCACATCTAAAGAAATTGCCAGCAGAGTAAAAAGAAAACCCACAAATTGGGAAAAAATCCTAGCTGGCTGTCCCTTGGACAAAGGTCTTCTATCTAGAACATATACAGAATTCAAAAACATGAACCTCTCCAAATTCAAAGATCCAATCCTAAAATGGGCATCTGAGATGAACACACACTTCTCAGAAATACAAATGACAAATAAATACATGAGAAAATGTTCATTATTAGTCATTCAAGATATGCAAATTAAAACAACATTGAGATTTCATTTCACCCCTGTAAGAATGGCTGTCATTAAGAAATCAACCAGTACAAATGGTAGCTAGACTGTGGAGAAGTAGGAACTCTTTTCCACTGCTGGTGGGAATGCAGACTGGTGAAACCACTGTGGAAATCAGTTTGGAGATTCCTCAGCAAACTAGGTCTAGAGGTCCCATTCAACCCAGCCATTCCCCTTCTGGGTATTTTCCCAGGAGATCTGAAAACATCATATCACAGTGATATATGTGCACCCATGCTTATAGCGGCGCAATTTGTAATTGCTAAATTGTGGAAGCAACCCAAATGTCCATCCACTGAGGAATGGAAAAAAAATAGTGGTACTTCTATACAATGGAATATTACTCAGCTGTAAAGAAAGATAAACTTGAGGCTATTACGGGTAAATGCTTACAACTAGAGACCATACTTATAAGTGAAACAAACAAGACCTCCATGTGTAAGCAATGTATTGTCTCACTAGAGTAAGAACCTCAAAGAGTGAATAAAAATTAGGTATGACAGACATTGTGAAATTAAAGGAACATGCTTAAAAGTAAAGAGCAACTGGGGTGAGGGAAAAGAGAGAAGAAAGGGAAGTTATGTATGTATGTATATAAAGGATAGCTAACATAGTGGTAATACTGACTTCTATCGCTTTACTGAAAGGAACAGTTAATGATTAATTATTTGATCAATCTTGCATGTCTCTGTTTTCCTCAGAAACCACTTTGGAGATATCAATATGTAATACAACCATTGATAAATTCCTACCACTTTGTCTGTAACTCTGTATTGCTTGTATTGTTTTTATGCTATTTTGTAAATGGGTGTCTGTGACTACGTTTTCCTTCTTTTATTTTTAAAATAAATTTTAAAAAACAATAAAAAAAGTAAGAGTAATGACTCAACCAAGTAGTAAAGGCCAAGCACTGGATCTCAGTTTTGAAGGAAACGATCCTTGGGTTTGATCATACATTTACTGAGAAAATTAATTGAGAATTTACTGTGTGCCAAGCACTGGGACCATATCAAGACATAACAGGAGCCAGGCATGGTGGTGCACAGCTATAATCCCTGTACTCTGGGAGGCTGAGGCAGGATTACAAATTTGAGCCCAGCCCGGGCAACTTAGCAAGACCCTGTCTCAAAATAAAATTTAAAAGAAGGACTGGTGATACAGCTCCGTACAAAAGCCCCGGGTTCAATCCCCAGTTCAAAGACAACAAAACACAAAAGGAAAATGCCTGCCCTTAGATACTGCTTTACACACTAGTGGTGAGAGAAGAGCTACCACTGGTATTCCATGGAACATACTGTGGCTGAGGCCCTGCTCCGGGCATTTGCCTTTGTTCACTAACTGGTAAGCTCCTTTGGGACTGGAGCCAGTCAGCGGGGAGAGTCGTCCTTGTGTGCCCAGCCCAGCACGGGCAGACTCTAACCCAGACGTGTGTGAT
>PVLD010031500.1:0-15654 GCA_004027595.1 Dinomys branickii | reverse complement strand
AAAAAAAAAAAAAAAAAAAGATGGCGCTTCATTTTTTGTCTTAATTTGCATTCCCCAGCTGACCGGTAAGGTTCAGATAGTGTCGGCCCTGTCAGAGCTCAGAAGGATTTACCACGGCAGGCTGCGTTTCTGGAGCCGAGCAGGACTGGGGGAGCTGCACAAACAAAACGGCCGTAGCTTCTCCTTTGTCCTGTCTCTGTCTCCCGCATGAGCTCCCCTGAAGTTTATGGCAGAAATTACAGTTCCTCCCCCGCACCCCATGCAAGCCGTAGAAACCAAGTCGCCTCCCATGAATCCAGCTGTAATTCCCAGGAGAGTCACTCTCTGATCTCCTCCTCCTGCTTGTGATGATTCTCATGTGACAGGTGTCCTGCGCCACCCCCAGGGGGCGGGGGGGTCCCACAGAGATGCGGAAAGAACGTGAACCCACAGGCCTTGCTGAAGCCCCTTCCCAGCTTATTACTGTGAGGTAGTAACCCTTTCTGTCCAAGTCTGTTGCTGTACCACTGCCGCTTCTGTCATGAGTCTTGAAAAACACTGAAAACCACAGTTTTCCCTTGGTCTTTGGATCTTCATTTCTAAAGCAGCCAAGTCACATAAAACTTCGGTTAAATGCACTGTTACGCCTGTCCGTACAGTTACTCTATCTTATGTTGGAGGTGTATGAGCCGTGGGCCTTGGAATAAATGTTTTCTCCCCTACAGGCGTCTTCTGTTGGCTGTGGGCTGTTCTTGGTCTGTTCACTTCTACTTTACTTTGTAAAAATTGGTTATAGAGATTAATGGGTTTCATTCCAGCAGGTTCATGCCTCTGCTCACTTTTCAAGTTTGAAGTTTTCCTGCACACTTGCCAGAGGCTCTTTGAAATCCAATCCTCTGTTGTGTGTATCACACTTCCCCAGCTTGTAGAATTGTCTCCTGACTTTTTAAATGTTTTCTTTTGTCATTCTGAGGCTTTTGATTTCTGGGTTAAAAAAAAGTCTGTCAATGAGTATTATTTATGACATTTTTCTGCTTTTTTTAAGAAGTCTGACACCCACACACACACACAATCTCCATCGAAAAAAAAATCTGCATTTTGTAGATTTAACAACTTAAAATTCTTAGGATATCTTTTGGAACCATCTACTTTTTCCAGAATCCCTTTATATATATATATATATATTTTTTTTTTTTTTTTGAGACAGGGTCTCACTATGCAGTTCACGCTGGCCTTGAGCTCACTTTGTGGCCCAGGCTGGTCTCGAACTTGCAACGATCCTCCTGCCTCAGCCTCCCGAGTGCTGGGGTTACAGGCGTGCGCCTCCGTTTACACTTTGTATATTCCGTTGCTCTGCATTATCTTCTAAATCACGCTGGGTAATTTTTTAGCGCTGGTGATTAAACCCAGGATCTTTGTACTGAGCTACATCCTCAGTCCTTACTTAAATTTCCTTTTCAGACAAAGGCTCATGAAGTTGCTAAGTTGAGCCCAGGCTGGGCTCAGACTGGCAATCCTCCTGCCTCAGCCTCCATAACTGCTGGGAGTCTGGTTACATTTTTATGGGGACAGAGGAGTGTTTGTTATTGTTGGTTTGGGTTTTGTTTTGCTTTAGTTTGTTTTTACAGACTTTATTTGTTCTGTCAGAGAAGGAAGTAACATGGGAATTATTAGCAGGCAAACCATTTTTCAACAGGACTAGAGAGAAGCCAAGTGCATCATGCAGAGAGGGCAAACTCACGGCAAAGGAGCTCTGTTACTCATTCCTGCATGCACACCGTGCGCCCACGCACATTTATTAAAGCATTTTCGGTTCCCATAAACCATTGCCAGGCCTACAAATACTTCTCAAAAGTGCACCCATCACAGATTGTGCTCCTCAAAGCCATCCACAGCCCCCTTTCCCGTGCCATGTGTGTTCAAGATGTGGTCGAGTCCCCCTCCTTTTGAGTCTGCGGCTCGCTTATAACCAGCCCAGTGCAGCAGAAGCAACATAGCTGGCTCCCAAGCTGGGATTAAAAGATGCTGCAGCTTCTTCCTTACCAGCTAGAATCTTCACCTTCAAAACTGAAATGCATGGTCTTGAGGTCTCAGTTGCCACATAAGCACTTCAACTACCCTGAGGAAGGTGAAAGTAGCCTCACAGAGACCTGTTTACGTACACTAATATGTATTATGTATGTACATGCACTCACACGTGTGTGTGTGTGTGTGTGTGTGTGTGTGTACAGAGAGAAACACCCAGCCAGCCACCAGCTGTTCCAGATCCTGCTGCCCCAAACCACACTCCTACTGTACTGTATGAGAGACCCTGAACTAAAATTGCCCAGCTAAGTCTTTCCTGAATTCTTGACATACTATTGTCTTAGGTCACCAAGGGTTGGCATGGTGTGTTAGACAACAATAAATAACCAGAATGATACTTTAGATAGAACAAGCTGTAGAATGGAGATGTTCATAAGCTGAAACCTATTTACCATCCACTGGCAGATTGGAGATGAAATTTGAAGCATGTATAAGCAAGAGATTTTTAAATGAGGGCTCTTGTAGGTTCCTCAAATCACTGCACAGCTAGAGGCACAGGGATGTTACTGTGTGCAAAGCTCAGGCTTTGCTACTTGTGAGTTCTGAGGGTTCCATTAACTATCACAGGGCAGAGAGAAGCGACACCCTCCCGTGGCCTCTTCTTTCCCGCTTGTGCGTTCGTGCAACTGTCACCTCTCTTCCTTTTCATAGGCTACTTCGGTTTGGATCATGTGATGTCCTAATGTCTCTACTTGTACCAGTTTGTCCCTCCATCCCTCATTCCTTCCAGGCTCAAGGCTGGCCAGTGGGACATTGCTCCTGAGGTGGCTGCTGCCAGAGGCCCCGGCCCCTCATGGAGACCACATGGGGCCTCTCCAGTGGGGCTCACAGACCTCTGGCTTTACTGACTGCTTTGCTGTTGCTTCCACACAGGCCACATCTTCCAGCAGACAAGTTTGGAAAGGCACCAGGGGCTCTTCCTGCTACTGCTGTCCCCCTGTCACCATAGCGACAGATGCTACAGGAAGTCAGCTGCTTTGTTGTGAAAACAACGCAGGTGAAAAGCGACCTTGAGGAAATTGCAGGGAAAGGAAACTTATGGGCTACTCAAGGACTTATTGGTATATTAGGTTTTCTCTGAAATATGCTTCACTGCCAGATAAGAAAATAAAATGCCACGAGATTATTTTTTTAATTTCTTCAATCACATTGTAGAAACCAATTCAGTTGTAGGAAGTACGGTCTTGATGGGGGTGTCAAGAGCAAAGCCAAATATATGAAAAACCACAGAACATCAAAACAGCAGGAGAAATTACGAGGGTGAGTATGCTGTGTACTCAGCATTTCCAGAGTTGATTTTTCTCTTTGGAAAATAAGCATGAGGGGAAAAAAATGAAAATAAGCATAAGATTCTATTTCTGGACAAAATTAGGCATAAAAAAATACACATCTGCAATCTGATACTTTCTCTGTAACAAATTAGAGCCTTAATTCATCTTAAATGGGGTCATTCCCAATGCAAAAGGCTGCTGGTAAATCAAATAAAATAATGGCATAGAAGGTGCACCACTCTCCAGGGTGGGGTGGCACAGTAAGGTGGAAGGAGTGAGAAGTTCCTGTCTGCATTACCAGTTTGCACCAGCGGGGAACCCAGGAGAACACATTTTCCCGAATGGCTGGAAGTACCATGTGGGAATAAGCAATCAAGGACAGGGGGTCTTTGAACAGAATCAATTTCAAAGGCATAAGAATTCCTCCCTCTTTGCATGGAATGACCTTACAGAAGTCAGGCATCAGACCAAGCATACGCCCCCCAGGAGCTCTAAGAGTCAGAGTAAAATGGATGGTGCCAAGATACAAGTCTAGTTTGTGTCTGATCATGTTTTCATAACTACAAATTAGAGTTTATGCTTATTAAAAGTGTATGAACCTTTAAAAAAATTTATGGGCATCAATTTGCATAATCTACCAGCTTATTTCTGGCTAGACTTCAGAGACAGGATTTTAAATTAGGAAATCAGACAATTTTGAGAACAAATGAATGAAATTTAACAAATTGTAAGGAAAAGTAGGACTGTTTATATGTGTATTATTATAAATCCGGCTAAGGAGATGTTCTGGAAATAAAGTTATCACTACCAAAAACCTGGGTGCAAACCTTAGATCTGCCTCCTACAAGCTATGTGATGTAGATAAAATTTTGACCTTTAAATCTCAGTTTGCTCCTCTCTAATAGCCACCTCCTGATGTGCTAAAAGGATTGTGGGAATGATACAAAAAGCTTATTCAACTCTTGAGACATAGAACTATCTTACTGTTGTTATTACTCAGTTGTGCAAAGCCAAACAATTTTAGCAGCTATTTTTCATGTTTTGTGAGTCTAAGATAATAATATATACTTTTGAAAGCTAACTTTATTGAATTAACATACAATATACCAATTGGTCTTCACATTCACATTAATGACAAAATCTGAAATCTATATACTATATCACCTGATATTTCTTACTAGGATTATAAATTACCATAAAAATACTTAAATTTGCAAAGAATTTCTCTAAAGAGTAAGCAATAGTCTCAGAACTATTGCAATAAAACAGCCTAAGAAGAAATAAGAAGAGAAATAAATCCATGTGCTTAAAATACTTATTCCCATGATAAATATTTCCCTTCAATTTGTAATATCACATTAAAAGATTATAAATGTCAATGTATTTGGAAACTAAGTTGCCTGGGATTTAGGTCAACAAGTTAATGTCATGAATAAATGTGTCCCTTCAGCAATCTGATGTTTAAGCAGAAGAGTAATTGGGAAATAGTGAAGAATTATACAATTGTATTACATTTGCTAAATCGAGTGAATTTGACAGATAACTGTTTACCTCCGAAATTGGTTTGGGAGAAATGAAAGTAACACAGGGAACATGTAAAAAAAATCAAATTAGTTTCAGTTAAGAGCTTTTCAGAAGGCAGTGAACTCCTATTCAGAAAGCCATGCCTAAAGTCTGCTTTGCTATTTCAGAAACACAACTTGCAGTATCTGAAGTAGTATGATTCAGAAATGATGGGTCTCTGACATTTTTAATATGTAGTTTTCTGAAACTCTCTCTAAATGTCCTCAGATTAAAATTTTCAACTCGGGCAAGCCCATCTTTGGCATTTTCTTCCGGTTATCACTTCAGGTCTTAAAGGATGGAAGATCTAGGCAGGACCACGAGACCACATTCTCTCTGCCATCCGAGCTCCCCAGGGCCTGCTCATGGCTCCGTGTCCTCCCCCACACTCACCAGGGCTTTCCTGTGACTCACAAGGACTTGACCACACAGCCACTGTCCCCCTTGCCACCCTTGCAGCGGGAAAGAAACCTCTGAGCTTCTGCTGTCCGTCCTTCTCGTTTGTTTCACACTGACTGGAAGGAGGCAGTGTGGGGCAATGGAACAATTATCCAACTCTGTAGAACTTAAGTGAAATCTGATGTCGGATCAGGAAAAGAACATACTCCCACATGTGAGAAAAGTCATTTCCTCTTTTACCAAGCCGTCGTCGCCCTCTTACAGAGACAGATCCCACTCTGACCCATTCCTGAAACAAATGACTCCCTCAGGTTGCAAACTCTCCAAGGAACAAGCTACTCTACACGAATCCATTCGGAGATGATCTGGTGGGAGCCAGTCTCCGTCTGTCTTCTGTGACTGTCCTCAGTGCTCCCGGGGCTGCTGAAACAGCAACACCCAGCCCACCCACACTGTCACCTGCAGGACTTTTCTGGGCTCCGGGACCTGTCCTGTCTGAGACTGTCCCTAGGTTTTGGTCTGGAACACTGGTTGGTCAATGGGGAAGCAGAGAAGAGAGGCACAGGAGGCAGATTTCTGTGAACATTAAACCAAGGAAAACCAATTTCCTCATAGAAATGAGATGGCGAAGCCAGGGGAAATCATGGCTTTTGGGCAGAGGACTTGCAGTTAGAGTTGTTGGAAAATTATATATTTTTGAAGCTTAAAGTGTGCTTGCCTGTTGGCCCACTGACATTAGAACTGCGGGTTTGTGTTCCCAAATTCTATTTTAGTTTTAGAGTAGGCAGGAAGCTCAATCTCTCAGATTCTCTTTGCCATTTAAACCTGGCTCTGGACTCTTTTCCTTTCTTCTGCTTTTCTCTGAGTGCTGGGATTGAGCCCAGGTCTTACCCTTGCTAAGCAAGTGCTCTTCATTGAGCTGTATCCCCACGTCTGCTCCTGACTCTGGTTTTAATTTCTGACCAGACTTGGTCCTTTTCTTAAAATACTTCAATAAGAAATAAATCTTGAGTATCTCCCTTTGGCCTCAACCCTAGCACTTTCGCCAAGGAGGGTACTGAACGTACTCATTTCCAAGAAAGCTCCTTTAGGGTGCTGAGGTGGTCTGGCTCGTTAGAATAAACTTCTGATAAACAGCCCCCAGCATCTGGATGTTTGAGCACTCAGGCTAATGACTTTGGCAAGGCTTTTGCTGTTGTTCACCTCAGTGGTTGTGAAAACCTGGAACAGGTGTAAGGACTGGGAAGAACTAAGAGCTTTCCGAGGCGATTGTGTAAACACAAAAGTTAGCATGTAGTTCCCGGAGTGGCACTCTGAGTGCGTTTCTTTGCAAACGCCTGTCTCACACAAGGTGAGAAATGAGATGAGACGTGATCGTGTTTCCTGGACGCTTTACTGATTAACCTGCTCATTCTTTTCCTTCCTTCTGCCTCCTTTTCAACTCCCTGGTGAGTCCCAGAGATGTACTGATGGTGCCTGACTTAGCACTAGGATCTTCTTTTTCCTTCCTCTGCATTTGTTCATATAACAAGCTTATGTATATTCATGAGTTTACATCAGCTACTATGTGTATTTCCCACCCAACTTGAAATCATCCGGGGACTGTGAGAAGCTGTGAGGTGCTCAAGGCAGGTTTCCAATGTATTCACCACACTAGAAACTCTACTTTCATTTTCTTTTCATTAGTGTACGTTTACCATGCACAACAGTTACACTCATCTTGGGGAATCCGTACACGTACAGATAGCACCTTTAGGAGCAAGAAGGAAACACACTTGACTTGTTTCCCGAAGCAGCAGGTCGCCTGCCTGTCTCTGTCCTTTCCCCTGCCTGTAGTTCTCAGAGTCCTGAACGGATGTCCGGCTCTCCACTCTTTGACAGGACCTACTGACATCATTCATCCACTACTAAAACAAATATTCATAAGGCACTGAAAGTTTGCAGAAGTCGTCATAGGAGCAGAACTACTATGGTTATTGTTTTCAGTTAACTTTAAAAATCGCAAGTTTTCACTCCCTTGAAAATAGAACTAAGTTCTGCATGGATAAGAAGGGAAATAGCCAAGGGATAGGGTTTTCCAAACATACATTTACTAAAAGTCTTTCAAAATCCACTCAGCTTTCTTTCTTTTTTAACTTCAGGAAATGAGTTTTAACTTTTTGTATAAATGTGAAACATAAAGCGAGTCTTACTGTTTAAAATTAGATGTTCTCTGAATTATTTGAGCAAGGTCTTGGTTAAATATTTATAGTAAGTATAGTGAGTATTTTCCAAACTGAAGTTATGTTTTGGAGAGCTCCAGTTTTGTGCTATGTGCAAGACAAAAGAAGGAAGATAATTTTGTTTTGTCTGCAAATAACGTCTCCAAAGAAAATAGAAGTAGCCATCCAGGAATATGTTTCCTAATAGTTTTTTCTTTGGGGGGGGGGTACTGGGGGCTTGAACTCGGGGCTTCCACACTGAGCTACATCTCTATCCCTTTTTAAAAATTTTTATTTGATATTTTTTATTTTGGTTTTACTAAATTGCCTAATCTAGGTTTGAACTTGTGATCCTCCTGCTTCAGCCTCCCAGAATGAGGGGATAACAGGCATGCACCACCACGCTCAGCCTCCTAACTGTTTAGTTGCCAGTCCTACTCAGTTGATTCTTAAGTCATATAATTGACCCTTAAAATGTAATGTAGCAGATTCTCCCTAACAATAAATTCTTGTTTCACAAAATTGTAGTTATGTATTTCACCAATTCCTTGTTTTATTATGTATTTGAGTCCCTCTTAATGGGAATAATCAGGAAAAGGGGGTTTCAGAGATATAAAAAAAGATATCTGCTGAAATATAAACTGGCAGAAACTCTGGAGGGTAACTGAATGGTGTGTACATAAAGATTTTTAAAATGTAAAAAGCTCTGACTCAGAAATGCAGTTTATGTGGTGAAAATTAAACAAATTCAAACATTTAGTCACAAAATATTTAGCATATAACTTTTTCTAAAATAATATTGAAAGTAATATCAACATCCCACAATAAAGAAATAAGTTGAGTAAGTTAATTGGTTGTAGTTCATAAAGTAGAACAGTACACAACTACCCAAAAGTTATGATGTACACAGTTTTAGAGCATGACTTTCAAAGGTTAAAAAAGTGAACATGTGTTAAAAGCTTTATTTAACTTACTAATTAATGAGAGGAACAATGAACATTTAAACTAGTTCAAAAAGCACTATTTATAGGCAATTTAATAAATTAATGTTAGGGTACAAATGCTGAGTTAGAAACCAAGTGGGTTAATATCCAAGAGGGCTATGAACCACAACCTTTGGGATACACACACACACACACACACACACACACACACACACGCTCCAAGCCCTCTTGTGCAATAGAAATAATTTATATCTTGATACAAGTCTCTATGCTAATGTCTCCATCCTACAAAGACGTAAAATAGTCCAGGCAATGGAAAATCAATGTTGCAACTTCAACCAGGGCTTGGGAAGACACTTGGCTGTCTCTTTTACCACTTTATGTTTTGGGTTATTTTTCTAACAGTGACCTCCCAGGAATGACGTTTGAGTTAATGAAGGCCAAGCCCACAGAGAAGTGCCTAGCACATAGCTAGCCTTTAAGATTTTTCTTTATTAATTAAAAACCACTTGCACAAGAAAAGAAGGCAGCATGAATAGCAGGGGAAGCGAAAATTTTCTAATGTGATACACTGGCAGATGAGAACAAAATCTTCCTAGTCTTGTTAAACAGAGGATATTGAAGCATTTTAAAGTGGTATTTCATTCTGTTTGTCTCTAGAACACTGTGAGCTTGGGAGGTGGGGATGAACAAGTTCTAGGGACAAATTTAAAGGTTTTGAACTTAAGAGCCATGATTCAGAGAAACTATACTGCAGGAGGCATAGAGGTGAGGAGCTTTTTAAAATACTTATTGTTAGCACCAAAGCAAAATGAGTCTGAAAGGTGCCCCACGGGGCATGATACGTAAGTTTCTCTAGAGTTAGAAATAGTAAATGGAAATAAATTGTATAAGACTTATAATTATTCTTTTAGAATTTCTAAGATGTCACTTTCATTTGGCTTATTTAATGTATTGCCCCAATCGTGCTTAATAAATTTACAGCACATTAGAACAGCCTTCACAGTTTCGCTTGCAGCTGCCTTCTCATAAGATTCTAGATTCTTCTATCTCTAGCTCTTTTACAGCCATAATTACACAAATCTTCATGGGCCAGCAAGTCTCTTTTGTATTTCAGGGTCTTTGCAAAGGATTATAGGCTTAAAATCTCTATTTCCTAATTTCCATTAAAAGATTTAATTGCAAGAAATAATCCTCAGAAAGAGTTGGCTAAAGGTTAGCAGACTACTCCAATTGTTAACATTTTAGCAAAAGAGACTGCTAGGAATCCGATTAGAGTTTTCAGACCTCCTCCCTAGAAGAAAATGTACAGATGCTCATGCATGCAACATTTTGCAAACCCAGAAGGGTTATTGGGTCACTAAAATCCCTCTGTGGGTTAGTTTAATTTAAGAACTGTTGTTTTGGTCTGGTTTAGCCTTGTGTTATACAGAATTTCAAATACACACAAGAATAGACACAATGGTGTAATGAACCACAATGCACATAGTACTCAACCTTCCAAGCCATGGTCCCACGCCAATTCTATTCTTTCTCTTATTAAATCTATTCTTAACCCAAGCTAGATCATCAAATGACCACATAGCTGAAATATTTTACTAGCCATTTAGACAGTTGTCACCAAACTATACTTGAGTGTGATTATAATATATTTAGAGTGCTTTCAGAAATAGTGAAAGCGACCCCATGGAAAAATTTGCTGTGAACCTCCCATACACTCTTGTTGATGATATTATACACTCCCCACCATCCCAAGCCTCGTGCGCTCATTACTGGGACCACTTACACTTCTCCTAAAATATATCTTTGAGGGTTCATTATGCACACTAGGTGTCTTAAGCCATTTTCCTTGTTGCTCCAACAAAATACCTGACACCCACAACTTACAGAAAGAGAGGTTGAGTTTGGTTCACATTTACAGACCATAGTTGGCTGACTCCAAGGCAGGATGTGCAGCAGAGGGACCTGGTAGAGAGCTGCTCATAGCGTGGCAGAGAGAGTGAAGGGAGAAGCCGGGAAAAGACACATACCCTTCCGGGTCACCCCCTGCTTCGCTGTGACCTGCCTCTTCTACTCAGGCCTCATCTTTTAAGAGCAAGTCAGCCATAAATGTGCCCATGACTCAAGCACCTTCCCACAGCCCTGCCTAGGAGGACATGAGGCTTTGGGGGACGTGGAGATACAAACCATGGCACTAAGAATCTCATCACTGATAACTTGTCATGAAGTTCTTGTGGACAGTTTACATAAGTGTTGCAATGGTGTCACATCTTTGTTTTCACCATATCTGCATTTATTCCTGGCATATAGGTTTTGGCCCAATTATCATATGTCCTATCATTTCACTGAACTTTAAATTTCATTCCTATAATTTTTCTGCTGTGTCTTTTCCATTGTCTGGGTGTGTGTTACCCCCAAATAATAAAACCAATATTCTCTTTCTAACATGATTTTCTATAAATTCAACATCATGTCTTGTACTACTGACCAGAAACTTGAGTCCTATTAAGTAGTGATATTGATAAAAGATCACCTCGTATATTTCTGATTTTTAAGAGAACGATTTTGAGTTTCACTATTAAATAAATTCTTACTATTTTCAAATAGATATGCCTTTCCACATTGAGGAATGTTCCTTCTATTTTTACTTTGCAAACAAATTTGTTCTATTTTATTTTAAATACAATTGTTTTCAAACTCTTGTGGGACCGACTTTGACACGAACATATCCACTTCTTCCTGTTCTTATCGCTGTTATCGAACTTAAGTGAGTTTCTAATTTCAGACTAAGCCGCCACTGTAGTCCTGCAATACCCCACCCACTGTACACGGTAAGTTATTATTTACATGCCACTAAATTCTGTTATTCATTATTTATAATTTTTCATATAGATATCAATAAATGAGATTAGTCTACGGCATCTTCACTGTATCTATTTGCTATCAGGGTTGTGTTCATTTCATAAAATGTGCAATTGATAACATTTCCCTCTATTCCAGATTTCTTTCTATAGCGTGGAACTAACTGATCCCTGAGAGGATAAAGGGCACGCCTGTAACTCCAGCTAAGTTACCCCCTGTGAGGAATGTTAATATTCCTCCATCTGTTCCATATTTATATTTGTGATTAAAAAAAAAAAACCCTTACATGGTTTTACTAACATTTTAATTTTTGTTAAAATGAAAAGACAAACTCTGCCCTTAGAATGTATATATTTTTTATCGGCACACGCTCACAGTGCATGTTTCCGCTCCTCAGGTGGAGCTGGTGCAAGGGAGGACAGGACACGGCTTCCCTCCCTGTCCAGCCCCTGTCCTCCCTCCTCTCCCTCCCCCCATCTTTTGATCTCTTCCGCATCGGAGAAAATACCTATTTCCCTACTTTTTATTATCTATCTTTCATTTTGCTCTTTATTTATAATTTGAATATCTTAGGGAATCCATACCATGTTTAAACTTGTGTGAATCTTACATTATACAATGAAGTTATATTTTGATCTAAAAATGAATCTGGGAAAGAAGAAACCAAAGGAAAACTTAAAATTCTTTTGGATTTCTTATACTTAAAAATATTTTAAGGGCTTTCATCCAAATGCAGCCTGATGGTAGTTATTGATACTTTATTTATCTTAGAGAAAACAACTGGGAAGACTATTATTTCAAGTAATTATCATACTTTGTGCTATAAAAGCCAACACTGTGTTGAGCTGAAATAATGAAAACAGCATGGAGCCTGGATATGCAGGGCCCAGGTTTTCCCTGGCACTCCGTGGGCACTGTGCGTGAAGAGATTCTGCACTTGGTGTCAGGACAGTACTAATCCTTTTGAGTCTGTGCTAAGGTTTTTATGTTAAAATACAGGGTAAGTGGCATATGTTTGGTGATTTTTAATTCTAATTTATTCACACCACTTTGGTGTCCAATTGAGGAAACTATTGTCAAAATATTCAGAAAATTGTTAAACGCAAGAATCACATGTTTTTATTGGCCCACACACTGAAAAGCACTGAGATGAGGGTCAGCTAAACTTATTCTTTCCATTATTGATTACTAAATTATGAAAAGAGAATTGATAACCAGATCAGACAGATAGTAGAGTTCTAAACTAAAGAAATTGTATTAATTGTGTCCCAGGTGGAGGATTTCATTTCCTGTTCCTGCTCAAACGAACAGAACCCGGGCCTTGACCATGATTGAAGGAGCCAGACAGGAGCATTTTGAGTACATCTGGGAGACCCGGGAAGGTTTCCCAGGATGAGCACAGACCTTGCACTTCGCTTGGGGGCTGAGGAACTTGCTGCCAATTCTCTTTGATAAGGGACTCACTCCAAACAGCAAATACTACATGTAGATGTAGATGTCACCAAAGCTTTGTGACATCTTTCATAAGGTTCATTGTTGAGAGAGAGAGAGAATTCTACCTTCCTAATATTTTTATAACTCGTGGTAATAGAAAACAAGAGTATTAATCCACTGCAGGGTCTTTTACACCTCATACAGGTTTGGCTAACTCTGAGGATACGATAAATTGAGACCACAGTGACTCACCCAAGGATATGATGTGGACAAGCAGGTTCTCCATCTCCCTGCCAAACCTGTATCTGGAAAGAGCAGGAAATAGCATCCCTGAGAAAGAAAATGAGACAGGTTGCGTGAAAGACAACCATCCGGAAGCAACAGAGACAATTGCAGAGTGGTGGGTGCTGAAGCTGCATGTCTCCTTCAATCACAGATACATACCTGTACCTTTAGAGTAGGGACCCTGTTAGAAGTTACCTGAGTTCTGACAGTCCCATTGGCTTGAACGCAGTTACTGGTAACTTCATTTTATCATGGAGCCTACTGCAATCTCGCTGTCCCCAGTGTGTTAGTTTCCAGACTAACAGAGACGAAATACTAGCAACTAACAATGATCTGTGAGGACAGAGGCACAGGAGAAAAGAAATCTTAAGAAAGAAGGAAAAAGTACTCAGAAGGTATTCATCCAGGATGAGTGGATGTTCCCAAAGATTCAGTCATGTCGATGTGCTGGCCTAGGAGTCGTTCTGTAAGTGCAGTGTAACAGAAGGAGCATGAGAACAGTAATATTGAGTGTCAGGGTTGCTGCACACTTGCTGTGCATCCTTTGTCCAGTTACTTAATCTTGCACATCCTCAGTGCTTCTTCTGAAAAACATTACAAAAATGGAATTACAATTTTTTTTTTTTTTTTTTTGCGGTACTGGGGATCGAACTCAGGACCCTGCGCTTGCTAGGCAGGTGCTTATTCCACTGAGCTATATCCCCAGCCCCTGAATTACCATATTTTATAGGATGGACCTGGAGAAGTCTTTAAATTCTGACAGGCACATATGTGTATTATTTCACAACATACTCTGCTTTCAAAGACTCTATGAACTACAATTCAATAATTGCTTGGGATGATAAACCTTGATTAAAACTTGATTGGTGATACATGAAAGAGATGAGTAAAGCACACGTTTGGTGTGTCTGGTGAGTCCTAGAGGCCTGACAGTGGGGACTATATCTGCTCCCTGCTGCCTCTTCTCAGGATCTTGCTGGCTTTGCTTCCTGACTCATGAGGTTAGCAGCCTTCTCCCATCATGCCCTTCTGCCATGATGTTGGTGCCTCAGCCACTGACCATTGACTGAAACTTCTGAAATTGTGAGCCAAGATAAACCTTTAAGTTCTGTCTATCAGGTATTTTGTCCCAGCAATGGAAAGCTAATACAGAATGCGGGTAAAACAGAAGTGGGCTTATTGCTGTGACCATCCCAGACTATATGATCCGGAAGCCTTGGGAATTGGTTTGTGGGAGGAGTTTAGAGAATCTAGCCAGAAAAGACCTAGAATGTTGTAAGCAGAGCTTGATGGGCAATTCTTGTGAGTTCAGAAGACCAGAATGATGATAAGAGTGCAGATAGTACAAGTTATGCCTGGAAGGTTTCAGATGTAAATAACTCAAGAATGAGACTAGAGGTCATTTGTGTTACATTTGGGAACACTTGCTTACTTTTGGTCCTTGCCCTAATGCTTTGTATGAGACTGAGTCCAAAGGCAACAGAGTAATTGATCTGTGTAGGGGAAATTTCAAAGCATCCCAGCATGCAAGCTGTGGAGTGGATGTTGGTGGGAACCATCCACTTGTGAATCATTTAAAGGGAGACTCTGATAGAATTAATCTGGGGGGGTGGCACTGAAGCTCTGCATTTCTAAGAGATGTCCTGGGCTTGTCTGTTTATCAGAACTATGGACTACCCTTCAAAAAGCAAGACAACAACCACAACAAAAAGTAAAGCAACACAGAATAAAATAATTGTTATCAATTTCTTTTCCAATGACTGTAGTCAGAGCCCTAGGTTACTATCAGTTCAACCACTGACAACTGTGGCCCCAGTTTTTGGAGCTGTTTTATGAAAAGGAAGAATAAACACATGTTTTAGCAATTAGTGTAACAGCAACCTCAATAAACTTGAAATAGCTAATCAATGTTTTAGCAATTAGTGGAACAGCAACCTCAATAAACTTGAAATAGCTGATCTATGTTTTATCAATTAGTGTAACACCAACCCTAATAAACTTGATATAGTTGACCTCAACTACATATCACTAGTTCATTCACCCTTTTTATATCATGAATAGTTTCTATGGTGAATTAATTTCAAATGAGAGAAATCTTACAAAATTTAATTTTGAGAGATCATCACCTTTGCTACCAAAGAAAATTCCATCAAGACAGGCATGCTTCTAAAATATCAAATATAATGGGAAGACAAGTAAAAAATATCATATTCTATATGCAGTATAAACTCCAGGGACTATGAGCTCAATGCTGCCATTTCAGTTCAGCAGAATGAAAGGATGAACCTTCTCAAAGGAATGCCCAGCACCCACCTAAGCGACAGCAAGCTGTACTGCAAAGGACCCACTGAACCCACAGGTTAATTTGGGGAGAACTGATACATGAACATTATCAAGTATTCTAATTAAAAAATTTGGAATAAAACAAAGACTGGGAGACTTCCGGGAAGATGGCGACCGGGTAGGCAGCAGAGAGAGAACCTCCCAGAGGATTACCACCCAAACAATGAAATATAACAATATGAAGACAGAAATAAGGACTTCCGGGAAGAAGACGACCAGCCGAGAGAGCGAGTGTGGAGGGAAGAACGGCTTCAGCTCCTGAACCCGACAGAGAACGCGCTACTGGGA
>PVLD010031499.1:0-15656 GCA_004027595.1 Dinomys branickii | reverse complement strand
GGGTTCTTACACCAGTGATATAATACGTTGCCTGCACATGTATCGCTGATTTATTTCACTTATGAGTATGGACTCCAGTTTTGTCCACTTGCCTACAAAGTTCCCAAAATTGTCTTTCTTTATAGCTGAATAATATTCCATTATATAAAAATGCCACAATTTTTTAATCCAGTCTTCTGTGGATGGGCACTTGGGTTGAGAAGCATAATTTTAAAATAGACCTCAAGATTCCAGTCTGCTGATGGGCATGTCCTGTACAATCTACTCTCCCTTTGAGTGGAAGCTGTGAATATTATGAGGTAGTCCATGCTTTGATTCAGTTATATTATGTGACAAAGGTGTCGGGAAGTCACTCCCGTGAGCCTTACATATAAGGCTCTGTGATAGCCAAGGGAGAAATTCCTGGGCTGGCCATAAAGAAGCAAACCACTACATTGTGGGAAGGGGTCACACAACAAGAGCCCAAGAGCAGCTGCTAAGAGCTGAGAGCACCCCCCTTCCAGTTGAACCAGTAGAAAAAAAAAATGGGGAAAGGAAAATGCACCCCACCAACAACATGAAGGAGAACCAAAAGGCTTTGGAGGTGGTTGTTTTTCTAGTTGAGCCTCTCAGTGTGGATGCAGTCAGCCAGTCCCTAATTTCAGTCTTGCAGGACGCAACGCGGAAACATCCTAGATTCCTGACGCGCAAACTGTGGAGTAACAAATGCATGATGCCTTAAATTGTTAATATCACGGTCATTTGGTAAATTCGGTTAAAAACCAGCCTTATACTTAAGGAAGAAACAAAAAGAAACCAAACTAGAACCAAACATCTGTGAAAATCCAAAATGGTCGTTCTATTGGTCCCTTAGTGAACTGGCCATTCTTTAGCTAGGTATCACAGTCAAAGTGTGTGTGTGTGTGTGTATGTGTGTGTGTGTGTGTGTGTGTGTGTGTGTGTGTGTGTGTGTATGTAGTTTCCACTGCCAAGCAAGATACCAGAATGATCAGAACCCTGTCATTACCTGGGAACATGGTGGGCCAATGACCCCTGACCACCTCTTACAGGTTCTTCCATTGTTAGGGCATACTTAGAGAGTAGTGGACTTGTAGGCATACTATAACAAAAGTTAGAAATCAGTTGATAGCCTGTGACTTTGCTCATGCTGCCTGTCACATAGCTAGTCTTGACAGTCTAGGCCCAGATATTTCCCCTTTACAATGTGTGGGGTTAAACTGTCCAGCTTGTGTTTTAAAAATATGCAGTGATTCCAACTTGCTTCAAGGGGTTCAACACCATCATGTTTCGGAGAAGACTGGCCCAGTCACAGACACTTGCAACTCTACCTACTCTTCCCAGAACCCCTCTCTCCCAAAATGTTCTTATACAAACCTGCCTGACAATATATGACATAATTCTTGTATTCCATGTAACTAATCATGTAATAACCTCCTAGCGGCTTTGTACTTCGCCCTCACAAACCATATCTAAACTGAAATCAAACCTGACTCTGGGCTGGTGATTTGAACCTCTGGGTTCCCCAGCCCACTAGCATAATAAAAGTTGCCTCCTCAGTGCAAAGAGCCTTCTATGTGGATTGATATTGATTTTTCTGCTACACCATCAACCCATTGTCAAAGCCCCCAATACAATGCACCCTGGAGGTGACACTCAAACCACACCTATCCCAGAGAAGTTGGAGGTATGCTAATTACCTGATTTGATCATCACACATGTTTACATATATTGAAATACCATAGTTTCCCATAAATATGTGCAATTATTGTGTCAAAAATAAAATTTAGCAGGATATGGTGGTGCACACCTATAATCTCAGCACTCAAGCAGCTGATGAGGGAGGATCATGTGAGTTCAAGCTCAGCCTGGGCTACATAGCGAGACCCTGTCTCAAAAAAGAAAAGAAAAGAAAATTTAAAATACAATAAAATAAGTCCACCCCCTTTTTTCTGAGTCCTGAAAATATATATTTTTAATAACAGCATAACAGACTTCCAAATTTCTAAATGTATGTCCAGGATAAAATCTGAAATTGTCAGTCATGTTAAACAATAGAAAAACAAGAATATGGAATAAAAAGACAACCAATACAAAATCACCCAGAGATAACCTTGGTACTGAATTAGCAGATACGGCCATTTAAAACATCTTTTACATCCGTGCTTAAGGCCTTAAGGGCAATAAGCATGCAATGGACGCAACAAAGGAAAATCTCAATAAAGCAATAGAAATTACTAAAAGGAATCAAATTGAAATTATGAAACAAAAAATACATACAATAACTGAATTAAAAGCTCATAAGATGTGTCTATTTAAATTTTCTGGCAAGCAGACATGAAGAGCGGATTAGAGATGCAAGAGACAAGATGATAGCGACCACTACAAAGTGGCTCTGAGCAGGGTTTGTATTAACCAATTGGCTTTTCACGCTTACTTGTAAGTCTACCCAAGGCCTGGGCCCCTTGTCTGGAGATGGGCAGCCTGTAACAGCCAATGAAGCCATAGTGCTTCAAAGGGCAAGACAAGGCCACAGCTAGGACCCCTGGCTTCAACCTCCATGACGTAGATAAGGACTATAACTGCAGGCATCTCATTCCTGCAGTGAAGGCCTTCCTGGAGATAACATAGTTCTCCTAAATGGACACAATGTGTTACTTGGAGACGTCCTTGTAAGGACTCCCCAAGGCTCTGCCATTTAAGACAGATTCCCACCTTTGTTCTGTATTCCCTGCCCTTGTTCTGACAAGCAAATAAATGTTGGCCACCCAGAGAGGTTCTTTGCCTTAGATCCCAGAGAATCTCAAATTCTGTTAGAGGGTTTTAATTCTTCTAGAGCCCTGAAATCATTCCATTTGTCTCTTTTTACTTAGCCATTGCTGTCCACTGTTAGGGAGATTGTGGGCCTGATCAGTATGCAATCACTCAGGGACAGTATTAAAGTGATAACATTTTTGCCTTTACTTTTCATTTATTTCTTTCAGTAATAATCTATGTTTTCAATTTGTTTCTTTTCTTTTAAAACTATACAACTTTCAACACAAAGAACCCATATCAATCACTTTTAAATGGTTCTAGTTCTATTAATTTAGTCTGTTATTTGTGGAAGAACAGTATATATATATATATATATATATATATATATATATATATATATTCTTTTTGTTTTGCCTCACTATTTAAAAAATTATTTTAAAGAGAAAAAATACAACAAAATTTTAAAACAGGGTAATAGAGTAACAATGGTTAATACATTGTGTATTGTTATCCTTAAATTAGTTACTCAGAGTACAAGATATAGGTATTTAATCAGCCAAACAATAGTACAAATATTTCTTTCCAATGAATTAAGAGAAATTAGTAGTATAACTATCCTAACTATCATACATATATGTTTTTTTTTTTTTTTGGCTTTTCCCTTCCTTCTCTCTTTCCTCCATCCCAGTTTCTCTTTCTTTTTGAACAGTTTCTTCCCATTTAACAATATCTATTGTACATTTTGGATCTTATTTACTCTTTCAGCTTCTTGCACCAAGGAGATAGTATGATATTTGCACACGAGTCTGATTTATTTCACTTAGGAGGATGGTCTTCAGTTGCATCCATTTACCTGCCAAAGTCTCCAGTTTATCCTTCTCTATGGCTGAGTAGTATGCCATTTTATAAAAAGACTACATCTTTTCTATCCACTCCTCAGCCAATGGGCACCTGGGCTGCCCCTAAAATCCAGCCACCACAAATGGTGCTGTTACGAACATGGGTGCACATACATCACTGTAGCATGATGTTTCCAACTCTTCTGGGAAGACACCCAGCAGAGGAACAGCTGGATCAACCCCAGGACCAGTCCTTTGAGAAACTTCTACACTGAGCTCCACAGTGGCTGCACCAGTATACACTCCCATCAGCAGTGGGGCAGGGCTTCCTCTCCTCACAGCACCTGTCCCCCAGCATTCACTACTGGTGCATCTCTTGATAATAGCTATTCCCTCTAGGGGAGGTGGAATCTCAGTCTTGCTCCAACCTGCATACCTCAAATGACCAGTGATGACGAACACCCCCCACTATACTCATTTGTGGTCTGCATTTCTCCATCTGAGAAGCATGCACCACCCCAGCTGCCCATTCTTGAAACAGGTCCCCAAACTTGGGAGGCCCCATATCTTTGAATTCCCCACATGTTCTCAATAGGAACCCTTTGTCTGAGGAACAGCTGGCAAAGATTTCCTCCCACATTGTGGGCTGTCTCTTCACCCTGCCACTGGCCTCTCCTGTGATGCAAAAGCCCTTCAATAAGATGAGATCCCAGTTGTAGACTCCCTGTGATAGTTGCTGGGCACTCAGGGTCCTACCCATAGAATCCCTGCACACACCCATGTTCCCAGATATTCCACCTAGTCTATCTTCTAGCAGACTTAATGTTTCTGTCTTAATATTGACATCTTTGGTCCATTTTGAATTTAGTTTAGTGCATGGTGAAAGATATGGGTTCAGTTTTAATCTTCAGCACGTGTAGAGCCAGTTTTTCCAGTACCACTTATTAAAGAGTCTGTCTTTCTTCCAGTGAATGTGTTTGGCACCTTTGTTGAAGGTAAGGTGCCAAGTATGTCTGGAGTTCTTTTTGCATCTTCTAATCTGTTCCATTGATTCTTGGGGTCTGTTTTTTTTTTTTTTTTTGCCAGTACCACACTGTTTTGTTTTTGTTTTTTAAATCACGGTAGCTTTATATTATAATTTCAATTCAGAGATTGTGATGCCCCCTACCTTGACTTTGTTGCCCAGACTTGTTTTTGCTATTCTAGGCCTCTTATGATTCCAAATGATGGGCTTTTTTTGTTGTTGTTGTACCGGGAATCAAACTCAGGACCTTGCACTTGCCAGGCAGGTGCTTATACCACTGAGCTATATCCTTGGCTCCAGATGAATTCTGGGATTGTTTTCTCTAATTCTTTAAGATATGCTGTTGATATTTTGATTGGAATTGCATTAAATTTGTGTAACAATTTTGGAGTATGGCCATTTTCGCTATATTGGTTCTTCCTACCCAAGAGCAAGGTTTATCCTTCCATTTTCTGATATCCTCCTCAATCTCCTTTTTCAGAGTACTGTAGTTTTCCATGTGGAGGATTTTTACATCCTTTGTTAGACTGATTCTCAGGTGTTTCATTTTTTTTGGATGCTATTGTGAAAGTGTATTTCCCTAATTTCTGTCAGTCTCCTCACTCTTTTATTGTGCTTCATTTTGGTTGTATCCTTATGACTTTAGCTAGAAGAATGAATATTAGTTTTTTGTTATTGGCGGGAAAGAAACTGCTTTTTCTGGGGGGAAATCCCACAAGGTCCATTGCAAGTAAAGAGGAGATAGAGACCTACCATGGGTATATTTTTGGTATCACTTCTACTTGAGTGTTTTGGAAGAAAAGATCCAAAACACTTGTTGTCTTGGTCACTTTCCTGTCACTGGGCACTGGAGGTGGACGTCACATCACGGACCTCCATCCACAATTTAAAGGAGCAGAGGCTTATTTTGGCTCACAGTGTTAGAGAATTCAGTCCAGAGCTGAGCAGATCCAGGATCCAGGGCAGGAAGGGCATGGTGACAGGGTCTGGTAGAGGAAAGCCACTCACATCATGGCGGCCAGGCAGCAGAGACAGAAGGCGGGCGGTGAGGAAGGAGATGCTCCCTTGCATGCCATGGCCCAGTGACCCGCCTTTTCTTACCAGATCTCACCTCCTAACAGCACATTCGGCTCTGAACTTTTCAGTGGACTAATCCACCCATGATTTACCACCCCCATGATCCAGTCACCAACTTCCGAACCCTTGATGCTTTGGGGGGACATTTTATTTTTCAATTTATTCTTGTTAAGAGTAGAATGTATTTATTGAGGGAAAGAAAGCTTCTGTTTGAGAGAGGAACAGAAGGGGCCCCGAGCAAGTTGCCTGGCAATCTGCCTCTTGTAGGGATTTTTATGGAGCAAAACCATAAGGTGCGGTGTGTCCAAGGTGGGAAACATGGGAACTTGCTAGGTGGGCGTGGAATGGGACAAAATTATGGTCAGCCAATAAGGTTACAGTATAATTGTTCAGGTAAAATTAATTAAATTGAGATCAGATAGAGAAGCGAACTGTCTTTACCGCCGTTTACCAAGGCACTATTACAGGATAATCCTTGATCCTTTTCTAGTGTCCAATTAATTATCAACCTGTGTTGATTATACCTATTTGCATAACTTCTCCGCATACTCTGTCACTGATCCAGTTCAGAGAATATCATTTTTCACATGGCCTAACACAGTAGCCTTCTATGTGGTACATCTGTCTCATGTTTCAGGTCCCTATAGACTGATGATTCTCACCCCGTGTTTGAAATAAGAGTATCATCTGAGAAAATTTTAGAAATATCTTATTTGCAGGCATGGTGGCACATGCCTGTAATCCCAGCACTCAGGAGGCTGAGGCAGGAGGATTGTTGTGAGTTCGAGGGCAGCCTGGGCTACAAAGTGAGCTCAAGGCCAGCCTGAATTGCATAGGAAGACCATGTCACAAAAAAAAAAAGAAAGAAAGAAATATCTTTTCTCAGAGATTCTGGCCGTTGGTTTGTACTGGAATCTACACTGGGGTTAGGAGATTTACATTTTTATAGGTCTATAGGTGGTTCTACAGTTCAGGCAGTTTTGACAGCTATTATCTCAGTGTGTCCTCTATAGTATCAAATGATTTTATAAATTCGTAGTGTGTGAATCCAATAATAGCAATCTATTACCCACGTTTCCTCTACGGTTACCCACATCAGCACAGTAGCTGTGGGTATGCCCACTGCTCCTCTTGATTGGGGCTTCCTGTACCTCTCCAGCCCTTGTGAATCATTCCCTCAACCATTCTGAGCTGTAAACTTCTGGCTTCTTCTTTCAACAGTAGTGAGCACTTGCAATTTCCTGGATAAAGGGAATTATCAGGTATTCCTGTATACACGTATTTTATTCCCTCCTAGGTAGGAAAAGAAATCCAAACTATAGCAAACTAGTGACATATGAAAAATACACTAACAACGCTTTCCAGTCACTACTTAAAATTGAATGCTTTCTATAGTGTCAACTACAGGAAAAAAGTCTGAATGCATAGGAAAAAATGAAGGAAATTCATTAAAATGTTAATTGTGCCTGTCTGTAGGCGGTGGCGTTAGAGAATTTTTTCTTTTCTGCATTGTTACGTAGTTCAGAACTTTTCTATAGTGTAAGTGGAAAAAATCTGAGTTGAATAATTATTAACACATGAAAATCCACTTATATTTCTATATCTGAATTTGCTTGGTTCTTGAGCTGAAATAGAAATGTTTGCTTAATTAATAGCATAGTAAAGAACCCTAATGTATTTAGATCAATTTTTATCCCACCCTACACAGAAATGTATTTTTTCCTTAAACCACCAGATGGCACTGTCTTCACGTGTAGCATACATTTATAAATAGGTAGCGATTGTGCACAATTCACGTTTTTATTTTTCAACGAACAAATTGTAAAACATTGTTTATATTTAGAAGATACTTCAGTACACATAAAGAAAATTGAAGCTTTAAATTATCTAGGATTCAGATCAATTTTCTTATTGTTTACTAATATCATCTCAGTTCTATTCCAGGTAGCACCAAGGGGGCAAGAAATTGAATTTCCTTTCAATTTTATTTTTGATTTAGAGCTTGAGGCTTGCACAGGACAGCAATGCTAATTACTACTTAGTCTACCTGGGTAGGTGTTCTTCAAAGCTTAGGAGACTGCTGTCTTCTATGTATACATAACTAACATCGTTACAAGCGACCCAAGATTGACGTTCGTGGGAATCAGCTTAAACCAAACTTTCCAAGGTCGGAGGGAGGAAGGAGATATTCATGTGGAAAGTGCTCTAAAAGCAGGTGTCTGTGTCAGAGCGTTTCTAAAACTTGCTTGAAGTAATGGATTAGGAGATATTAATGAATATTCCTAAGGTCTTATAAGCTGATACGTCCTTTGGAAATTTTTTTTAAAATCACTACTTCCATTTTCCGTGTTTCTTTGCATTTAGTGTATCACAAGCATTAAAAACATCTCAGATCCTGTCTAGGAGCGTTTGTTCTTTCTCTGTTCCTTTCTCTTCGAAGTCTGATTGCTTGTTGAAAGTGATTCCTCTTTATGTTTCTGTTTAGTTGGTTGATGTTATATCTGCCTGGTGTTACATTTCCAATTTCCAAGCAATAGTACTTGGGAGTGAGTCTAATCTGGTAGATTCAGAGCTGTTTTTCTGCCAGATTAACTGAAACTTTTGCTTTTGAACTTGTGAGATACATTTCTAATGCCTAAATTTTAGGGTTAAATATTACAGTCTATAGTCATTACTACAGATTAGAGAAACATATACAAGCACATGCTAATTTTAATACTTTTTTTTTGGATACAAAACCCTGTTCTTTATAGAACTTTTGGAACGCTCCAAAAGCTCAAAGGAAAAAGCTAAAATCACCTATAATTTCTTCACCTAAGGTATGTGTCTAATAAGTGACTAAAAAAGTCCTTTCTTTCTTTTCTGTTTTCATTTTTTCTTTTTCGTTTATTTTTGTGCTAGAGATTAAACCCAGGACTTCACAGCTAAGCATAAACTCTATTATACTCCCATTTTAAATTTTTATACTTATATTTGTATTAAAGAAGTAACTCTAGTATGTGTGGCTTACCATTATTTTCCCACTGAAATTTTGTTATTTGGAATTTTATTGCTGCAGTGAGTGATTTTAAAGATGGCAACAAAACATTCAGTGTGTTGTGGTCTTACACCCAATGACAAGCTATGTTTAAGAACAAACCACTTTTGTAAATTATTGCATTTATTTTCATTGTGTTAATGTGTAGGGCTGAACAAGTTTTAATTTGTTAACATTTAGAGCTACCAATGAACCCTGAAGCATGAACTTGTAGTTGCTGGATTAGTCAGTGTTTTTCAGGATAACAGAAAGTCCGAATGCTAGTCTTTCTATAGCACAATTTTCTATGGGACCTCAGCAGTTAATTATCTTCTTTGTGTGCCTAATCCTCTTAGAGCGCATGCCTCCTCACTTCTGTGTGCTGCGCTGCTCTGGGAGGGTGAATGTTTCTCTTTATTCTCTGTATGTAGAAAAGGGAAAAATAAAACGAGACAGCAAGAAGACTTAAGTTTTACAGCCAGCTTAAAAAATATGGGTTCAATATCTAGAGAATTAAGTGTCAGCTCCAGTCTGTTAGTTCTTTTCAGAGCATAATTCCAATTTTAAAATAAGAAGATTAGAAGTCAGTATGTAACATGAATATTTGATTGTAATTATTTTTGTCATCTACTCAAATAAACTTAAAAACAACACCATCTGTGGCATTAATTGCTACTTGATGTGAATATAGCATGAATCTTAAAGTAACAAATGGAACTATAGATTTCTTTTCAAAACACTTTAATTAATTCATTTGAAGAACATCAGGGCAGCACTGAGATAGATGATAAAACACAGCCTTTACTCAAAGTCTGGCGGAGGAATCAGAAATACGCAATTACAATGCATTACAAATTATTTATTGAATGCCAGCGTTCCAGGCAGTGTTTTAGAGATGGCAAATACAGAACTGAACAGAGATTTCTGTTTTCATTTTACTAGAGACAGAGAAACAGTAAATAATCAAATAATATATATGTTATGGGACACAGGAATGAGACCAATGGGGGAGAAAATAACGGGGTGTAGTGCTGTCATTGATAAAAATCCCATTTTAGCAAAATGCTAAGGAAATAAAAGAGGAAGCCATGTGGGTATGTGCACCAAGAGCACTCCAGGGAGACACCACGGCAAGGAGGCCGGCAGCGATGGCGTAGATGGTGGAGACTGGTAGGAGGCGAGAGCGGAAGTGAGGGCGGTCACTGGATTGTACGGACCCTTGTGACCACTGTAAGGACCGTGGCTGTTAGAGGGACCAAATCCAACCGGAGAGTTTTCAACAAACATGTGAGATGATCCACAGTGAGCGCAGGAACACAGTTAGGACGGTATTAATGATCCACGGGAGAGACTGCGGAAACTGAGATGAAGAAAGTAATGAAGAAGGTGGTGGGAGGTGTCAGTTTTCAGAAGGAAAAAAATATGCTGATGAATTGGGTATACATTGTGAAAGAGTCCAGATTTTGGATTAAAAAATAGTATTTTTAATGAGAAACTGAGTTGATGCTTTTATACTAAGACATAGCCCATATCATCTCTTTAGTGCCAAGGTTATACATTTATGGACCCAAAATTTGTTTCCTGGCCAAGCCCTGATACATGTCACACTCCACGTTATCGATGAAGGTTTCTGTAATCTCCAAACGAAAAAGTACTGAAAACCAGGTTAAATACCCCTAAGTTATTGCAGGCTGATCAGGCCCGCAACCTTCCAAGTGAGTGCATGGTGAAGGCTTAAACAAAGGAGACAACAGAAATGATTTCAGGGCTCCAAGAGGGACTCTCTTACAGCTTCAATATTCTCTGAGTTTAGCCAAAGACTTCTCTGGGCAGCCTGTATTTATCTGGTTTTCAAACAAAGGAAGAGGATACTCAAGAAAACAGGGGAGTCTCGCAGGACCTTGGGAGGATTTTCCCAAGTAGTAAATTATGTCAATCAGGAGAACGACCTTATCTGTAGGTTGGTATTTATTGTAGGAGCGTGGAGCCTGCTGCTGCAGTCTCCTTGTAGTTAATTGGGATTGGAGCCAAACATCCTCAGCTGTGGCCTTATCTTGTCCTTTGAGGCATCCCAACTTCACAGGCTAATGCAAGTTTCAGCGACGACCAGTGCCTCATAGAGGTTCACTTACTATGGGTCCACCGTCCATCAAAGGACAAGGGCCTAAAAAAAAAAAAAAAAGAAAGGACAAGGGCCTAAGCTTCAGACAACTCCCAGGTAAACATGAAAAGCCAACTGGTTAAAATTAAATGCTGCTCAGTGCCGCTTCATAGTGGTCGCCATAAAAAAAGAGCAAGAAATTTCTGCTCTGTAATGATTATCAGGCTGCCCCTACTAAAGAGCCTCCCAGATTCTTCCCAAGTCGCAGGTCCTTCAGCAGGCCTGATACAGACTCACGAATGAGTGAAGTGGAAGAGTGTCTCATCAGACACACAAGCTTAAATGGCACAATGTTTCTGCTACATGAGAAATGCAGAGTAAAAATCAAGAGCAAAATAAGCGATAGGTAATAGAAAATAGAGAGACAGATCCTTCTCAGAGGAGAAGAGGATCCAGAGACACCGGGAGGACAGAGTGAGGGAAGGGATAGGGGCTTAAAAAAAATTGGGATGCCACGCATGGTGGCGCACGCCTATAATCCTAGCACTGGGCAGGCTGAGGTAGGAGGATCGCTATGAGTTTGAGGCCAGCCTAGGATACATAGCGAGTCCATACCAGCCTGAACTACAAAGTGAGACCCTGTCTCCAAAAACAAGGAATTGGAATGTGTTATGTACATGGAACTCTACACAGAGAATGTGAACATTATGAACTGCAAACATGTATATTAAAAAAAAGAAGGCAAGAGATCAAGAACGGGGTAAAGGGGAAGGAAGGGAAAGAGGACGGAAAAGGAATTGAGATGTATTTAGTACATGAACCAACTTCCCACAAGGTGCCTAAACATTATGTACTACATGTACGAACTAGAAAACTGAAGACCATGAAGGTAATTCAAATATTCATTTGCCTCATTTAAAGAGCGCAGTGTCCTTGCTTTGCCAGGGAGCTAGAAAGAGTCTTTCTTAAAGCAGAGTAAGAGACCTTGCCTGCCTAGGGGCATGTTTTTTGACAGACCTTCTATGTAAGCCGGTTTTGGCTAAACCGTCCAAGTAGACTGAGGCCTCATGAGCTCTGTTTCTGTTATGGCTCTGGTAGCTGGTTAAGTCCTTCTTTGGGCCATGGTTAGTTTGGGAATTGATCTGGGCTTAAGTTACCAGGCGGGGCTCTCTGTGGCTGTGCTTAGCTGGGGATCCCAAGGGCAAAGGAAGTGGAACGAAGAATGACATTTACACTTGTTCCGAATATCGCCTTTCTAAGTCCTCAGAAGTCATTGCCTCCATGATGTGTTCCTTAACACGGGGTCCTGGGATGCATCACTTCTGCTCTTACTGTCCTACTTGAGTCCTACCAGATATAATGCCTCATTTAAGGAACACCTCTGAGTGTTCAAGTTGCTATTTACTATCCTGGGGCCAAGGCTTCGGTGATGAACAAGGATTGTCCTATCATGGTGCTCACATTCTGTTAGAAGAAAGAAAGAATACACAAGTAACTATGTCAACTAAAGGGAAGGGCTGTGAAATACATGGAACTAGATAGTTACTTTGTGGGAGGGCTGGAAACACTTTTAAGTTCAGTTTTCAGAGAAGTGGCCCTAAATCTGAGACTCAAAGAACGAGAAGGAGTCATCTTAACTATTCACGTAAGGTGTAATGCGTACGCATCTGGTGTTAGGGATTAGGAGCAGTGTGCTGAGAGAAAAGCCTAAGATGAGAAGACATGGTCCCTGCCCTGTTGAATTTAATGTCAGATGAGGAAAACAGGCACCTACCAACCAAAATTCATAATGGAAGCATCAAAAGAAAGGCACAGAGCATTGGCGTAGTACTAAAGGAAAGACAGTTTTCTTAACGTATTTGGGAGATTTGTGAGGTGTGCTTCACAGAGGGCGTGATGGCTGAGCTTGGCAGTAGTACTCAAGTACATGTAGATACCACGTTCTCTTTGTCCAGTCATCTGTTGATGGACCTGTGGACTGCTTTCAAGATTCAGCTATTGTGAATTGTGCTGCTATAGATATGGGTATGAGTGTATCACTGTAATATGATGTTTTAAACTATTTTGGGAAGACACCTAGAAAGTGAATAGCTGAATCAAATACAACTTCTAGTTTTAGTGTTTTGAGCAATCTTCATAGTGATTTTCACAACAGTGGTACTTAAATTCCCACAGACAATTTAGAAGGGTTCCTTATGCAGATACTGTTATGCACCAAAATAAGGTTATCAGTTTATCAGCTATATTTTTCTCTGTTTAACTTATTCTTTTCATGCTGTATATCAACTAGCCAACCCTTAGTGTATAATTCTTACTCATACTATCTCTCCCGAAATATATACACATGATACAAAACTATGAGTTTTGCTCACCAAACTTAAAAATGCACAAGTGTTTAGGGCAAAACATATCATGTGTATTTTGGTTTACTATTTAAAGAATTTTATGTTATTTATTTTATCTGAAACTGCTACCATGAAACAAATGCATATGTGTAGTTAAGGTGGGAAAGAAAATCACTCTTCCCTAGATCATCAAGATAGGCACAGTTGAGTAGATAAAGCCAAAGGGTCAAGAAAAGATTCAAAATCTGGGCAGTTAGTTAGGACTCTGACTATAAGCCTAATGTGTGAGTTTTAAACCTGGCAAAGTGTTTTCTTTGGGAAAACAAGATGATATTGTGTATAATTTGTATTTGGAAGAAAATAACATTGTTTTGTCTTTTATGAAATAGTAAAATTTTTGTGACCCTGGAAATGTGAGAACATCACAGGCTGATTCATTTATTCCCTGCCTGTGAGTGATGATTCTAAAAGCTACATTTTGCTGCATATTAGGTAGTCATGCTGAGTTCAAGAAAGACCACTGAATTTTGAAAATGAGACACTGAATTTTAATTTTGAGGGTCACTGGTTTGTTTCTTTAGGTGCTGATGGCAATTCTTTGCAGCGTTTTAAAAGTCATGTTTTAACAAAAATAAATTGAAGAGGATATTTCATACTCTAGGAAATTGTTGTCCACATGTAAAACTTGGTTGTCTCAGCAGAGAGAACATAAAGTGAATAGGATTACTGCATCTATTTGACTATCTCACTGAAATAATATATATCTGAAGTTATGCTGGGGAGTTTTGTTTGCTTGCTTTACTTCTTTGAAGTCTCAGAAAAAAAAACAACACACACCAAGTAACGAGGGTGTAGATTTGACTATTAAAAATTATTTACCCTTAAAGCTCATGTGGGAATACATTCATATCACATCATATCATATCATATTATATATATCATATATACATGTATATTTATGTATTTGTGCACATATATGTAGTACATTTATTGTTACAGAAATGAAAGCAGTTTTCCACAATCCTTAAGTATCTGGGGGGAGGTGGAAATTGCTCTGATTAGAATTGAAGAGGCATATGGGCTGTCCTTTGGATTATGGGGATCATCCAGAATTAACCTACAGACTGTGACTTGGTACTTTAGTCACTGTAGCAGACTGCATTGGGATATCATATCCATATGCTTTTCTGTACCCAAGGGACGAGGTCCATGTCTATTCCCCCTGGAACCTGGGCAAGCCACTGTGACTGCTTGACATAAGATATGGTCATAAAAGCAGCAAGCAGATTTGCTTGTTGCTCTGGAAAGTTTGCTGCTGGAACAAGTTTTACATGTGGACAACAATTTCCTAGAGTATGAAGTATGATCTTCAGTTTATTTTTGTTAAAACATGGCTATGGTGTGAAGGCCAAGAAGTTGCTGGAGGAACCCATGTAAAGAGGAACTGGGTCACGTGGCTACAGTCTTGGCTGAGCTTCCATCTTGCTGGGCACTTGAGTGAGCTATGTTGAAAGTGGACCCTCCAATCTCCACTTCAGCCACCCTAGCTGAGACCATGGGCAGCAGAGATGAGCCACTTCCCTGAGGCCAGCCCAGACTGGAGATTTGTGTGCAGAATAGTCATTATTGGGTTCAGGCCCTGTATCACAGCATAGTTTTATGAGGCAATAGATAATTAAAACAGGATCTTGAAAATTACATCAGAGCAAGACTTTGGAACAGAGTTGTCTTGCTAGTCCCTGAAAAGGGTAAAATTGATAAATATAAAATAATTATTTCCTGTACAGATACTGTTACTAGAATTTCAGTATTTTAAGTGTTAAAGAGTTTTCAGCTGTAGTTTAAAACTTTCATATTCATGTGGATGATAAAGCTACAGAAGAGAAATCATCTAAAGTGAGAAACATTTTATGCATAATAATACAGTAATACAGAGGAGAATATAATTAGACAGTGAATGTATGATAGCTCAAAGTTGCCTAAGAATTATCTATCATATCATAGAAAATGGATAAAAACTGAAAGAATTTCCTCTAAAGTCAGGAAGGAGATAAGGATGTCTACACTTACCACTCTCATTCAATATATTATTTGAGATTTTAGCCAGTGCAATTAGGCAAAAGCAAGAAATAAAAAACATATGAATATAGAGAGAAGAATTCAAAGTATCTTTGTTCTGTAGACAATCTGGTCCCATAGTTTGAAAAGCTTAAAGATTCCACCAAAAAACTTTTTAAAGCTGAAACATGTAGTTCAGTAGCAGAACACAAAGTCAATATTAAAATATCAATATGTTTTCTGGACTTCCGGGAAGATGGCGACCGGGTAGGCAGCAGAGAGAGAACCTCCCAGAGGATTACCACCCAAACAATGAAATATAACAATATGAAGACAGAAATAAGGACTTCCGGGAAGAAGACGACCAGCCGAGAGAGCGAGTGTGGAGGGAAGAACGGCTTCAGCTCCTGAACCCGACAGAGAACGCGCTGCTGGGACAAAC